>NNCF01130642.1:156695-193418 GCA_002313205.1 Laupala kohalensis
TATGTGTGTATTATTTTATAACATTGGCTTTTATGACAAGCTTCAAAAGTTTCTCCACCCACCACATTTTCTTTCATTCGAACACTGGATTCATCCATTAGGCGGTGATAGAATTATAAATGGAAAGTTCTACACCATGTTTGTAAAGCGATGTGTTTACCCAGGAACATATTTTTGCTATTTGTGAATGAGTGTAAGAAGTTTTGACGAATTATTAGGTTTATTAAAACCTACCATAACTTACTAAAACACAAGAATGAGATTTGGACTTTAAATTTTTGTTGGAAATTAAACGAGAAATTATTTTTTCACATAGATATGTTTCTCGAAAACTTGACCATTCTGCGACAAAACGGCAAAAATTGTGAAAGTGCACCTTAGGGGCGTGTGACTCCAAAAAATTTGTGGGAGTGTTAATAATCGTGAACAATATTACAACTAATTATCAAGTTTCAAAACTTAATGAGTTTTTCGCCTATTTTTCCTCATTTCAGTGTATACAGGGAAGTAATAATTTGTTTCCAATGTGTGCACGACAATTTCATCTACAAACGCGGTGGCAGTTGCGTCACTGGTCTATCACCTGGCCACCGCGGACAAAAAGTCACCGAGTTGTCACGTAACATCATAAACTATAGAAGTGACGAAATAGTCATGGTGACTGAAGGTATATGTGACCCAGGTTCACCGGATCAGGCGAGGTGGAAGTTGAGTACGGATTTGGGAGTCGAGGCGGGTGGTGCAGTGGATAGCACACCTGTGGCCAGTGCAGATTTCCCAGGTTCGAGTTCCGATCCGTCGCAATTTTCACCTGTCTGTTGACGTTGCAAACATGTACTAATGTTGAAATGATCCGTATTTTATATGAGTTCAGCATTTCACTTCAAGATAGAGTCACATAGTGACATTTTTATGTAAATAGCTTGTATTAATTTTATGTGACATCTTTTGTTCTTTTTCTATATTTCTTTCGTGGTAGGGATTATTCCAAATTATCGATGTCCACGACATAGTCTTCATTCCCACGGTCGCCAGCCGCGGCCAAGCGTTTTTTATTTCGATGTTAGTTAACCCTCGCCCAGCCTGTGCATGGGCACATCATCACGGATGCTCTCCACCTTGTGACAGGAACAGACGTATCCTGGAAACTTTGGCTTTGTCACGTGTAACGACATCGCGGCATGAGTCGCATAGAAGTTGCGAGAAGGAATTCACCTCTCCCCCTACGTACAAGTGCGTCGTAAGATACGTATGGAAAGTTCAAAAAGAACTTTTCCTCAGAGACGTTTGATCAGTGCCCCCACTGTCAAGGCGCCACACCTCGTAAAAATATCTATGTATATGTGCACCTGGGAGGGATGTGCCCCAGTACGTGTCATGTTCGTGTTGTAGTCGTCACCCAAGGACCACCAACTGCTCCATCTCGAGCACAACCCGCTACCAAGACGCTGAGGACCGCTGACGTTCGAAGCCCAGACAACCCAACTTATGCTTCTCTCGGTATGAGCAGTCAACGTTGAGCATGGCGAGCCATAGCGTCTCTGCACCGCCGGTCCGCGCCTTCTGGGCGATCTTGTAAACCGCTGAGAGAAAGTAATGCTTCGGGCCCGGGTATTTGTACTAGTATCGTAGTCTCAAACTCTCGATGTTCCGAACATTCATTCCAATTATTTAAGCAATGTATGTTCAAGCATTTCTTTATTCAAGTAATTACTCAGGTAACTCAGTAAACCTTTTTGTGTATCCATTCTAATGGTTCTAGTGTGTTCATCTTAATCGTACAAGTAATTCATTAAAATATTATCTGGTATTAAGTTTAATGTGGTGTTTTACTATCTAAAAATCCGAATGTCATATCCAAGTACGAAACTTCCCGGTCAAAGCTCTACCAAATATCTAAGCTACCCCATACTCGCCAAGACATCTTGGGAGGCTTTGTGATATGTGATGTAAGATCCTGCTCTGAGCACTTCACAATCCCTTACTTGTATCTATTAAACATTAAAGGAGTGTTGAATATTTTCGTTCTCAGACTAGTAATGCATAACTCGTGTATTTCAAAATACATACTGAAACCCGAAACATAAGAGATACCTAGATACTTACTCTGTTGCTTGTGAACACTATTGAGCAACTCGCCGTAGTCCAAGGCACGAACAAAAACGCTCCAATATTTGGGATTACACTGTCGAGTTTCTTCTACTGCCTTTTGAAAAAGACGACTTTTGCCACTTCCAGGCTCCGATACCAGAAGCGCCACCTTCGTATCTATTGATGTAACATATTTCAAAGAAGACGAGTGCTGGCAAAGGACACGACCGCTTGGTTCAAATCGTGCTGTAGAAAGAATCATCATATACATTAAAACGCAAATATCCCTGAAATGCACAAATATTATAACGCAAATGTCCCTTTAAAACGCAAATATCCTTGAAATACATTCCTTTTATGCGAAACAGGATTTCGCAAATCACACAAGCATAATATCGTACTTTTTAAAAGTAAAACAAGTGTTGACGATATCTTATTGTTTCGTCTTTTCTTTTCCGAAATAATAGAATTTAAAAATTATATTTAAAAAATAACGAAGAGGTTTGTTTGTTTAAAGAGTGGCTTGTAGTGGGATACCACCAGCGGTGACAATACTCCTAAAACACCTTGGACCTTGGACAAGTTCATAACATCCCCAACCATTTTGAAAGATCTGAAACATTTTCCCTTCAAAGGGTGGGGGAAATGGGGTGAGGGTGGTATTCGAATAATAGTAATTTTTAATGTCAGCCCCGTATGGGACTCAGTTTTGGCTGAATATGAGCCTGAGTCTGTACACGTGAGACTAGCTTTCTGTGACAACACGAAGTGGCATGTTCATGCTTGATATTCGTGAAGCTCACTTTTCTCCTCACTCTAAGAATGCTCCTTCGTGAGAGAGGTGGCACGGAAACCTTCCTATAAGGGATTGTCTAGAAAACATATGGGAGCTTCCTCATCCTAAATTTCATGTTTTACTCATTTCTAATTTCTGAAGTTATTGTAAGTGGAAGTAAGTGCACCGATAATTTTGCCTCGCAGTGTAGCATTTAAATTTGAAACTGAAGGTGACAAATTATGACAAATTATCATTTAAACGCGGTATAATAAATTTCATAAAGCAGCCGTAAGATTTTCAATGAATTAAACCTATAATATTGTAATATATTAACGTTCTTTTGTTTTATAGTGAAGTTTAAACACTAACCCGAACAAGATACTTCCAAAATCGCACAAAACAGTGTGTTCAATATGTTCCAGAACTACGCAAGAAAAGTAAAATAAACGCTGGAGTTCCTCAATGGTCCGTATGCAGCGAAGTCTGACATAAAGATTTCTACGTGGGTCATGGAATGTAACAGCTCTTTGTTTCGAACCTACAATTCTTAGCACACAATGGTAACACGAGCACGATAATTTTGCGGTGGTCTGTGGTAAACCAGTAACTACATATGCTTAATTTTTTACTCCAAGAGAATATTTAAACTGCTGTATTTTTATCTGCGTCATATTTTGCTTACTTTTAGAGGACTGTGTACAGGAAGTTGCAATACCGGAGTGGGGGTATGTCCGACAATTTGGAATCACAACCCACATAATCAGACTATTTTTTCATTTTATGTTCTTGCAGTAAAAGTCGAAGAAACTTTTAGGATCTGCAACGTTTTAAATGAAAACGCAATTAGACATTTAAATTAGAATAGAGAAGTTGATACATAGATAATTAAACAATTACGATCTTGATAGAAGACTAGTTCATGTCATCAGAATCTGTGGTATGCATACCACCAACTCGTATTTGCCGCGGTCGCATCAGCGGTCGGGGCAGCTCGGGCCGCCCCGGCCGACGTCGTGCCGAGCGCACACAGTTGGAGCAGACGAAAGAGGAGCCCCTCTTTCCCCACCACGCCACCGGCGCTACGGCTCATTGCGCATGGACTACCGCCACCGTCGTCACCGGCTNGACTACGCGCTTCCAACCAAGGAGACCTCTGCTGGAACTTCGGAACACCGGGACGCTGGAACTCTGGATAACGACCACGCGCTTTCAACTACGGATTTCTCTACCTGGACTGTCGAACATCTTGACGCTCGTACCTTTGATGACAACTTCGCTACGCTTTTTGGTACATTGTATCCACACGGACATTACCGTCTGCTGTAAACTATCACAAATAAACTTGTTGTTGAGTTTATCCTATCTTGTCAACTCTTTCCCTCATGGGACACAACAGAATCACGAAAACGTTTTCACGTGTAATACTGAGAAATTCTCAGCTTTATATTGTGCAACATTCAACACCCATTTTGTCGTGACATTTTGAACCCCCGTTTGTCAAGGAGTGAGTGTGAATCTCATTTCAATGATTTTTTTGCTTTAAAACAGCCAAGGTTGTCGGTACATTCGTGTTAATTTTGAAGCCTGCGTTACACAGTCTTATTTACAGACAATTTGCACCCAATTGCTGTACAAGAAAAGGATGGGAAGTGGATGACGTCACACTTCACGTCATCTGCATGTACAGAAAATGGACGTTCAAAAATAAGCGTTTTACACGGTAATGGACGAGAAATGTATGGTGTTGGTATGAGTAATCTGAATTTGGAAGTGGAAGATGGAACGTCGAAATTTCAATGTGGTTCCGCCTATATGGTGCGCAAGTAAAAAGAAGAGGGTGACAGTTAACGGGAGCCGAGACCCATGCGCTAATTATTAAATAAACACATTCTTCTATTCCCTCTTTGGTAGTACTAGTAACGCAAAACTACACGTGGACCACTCGCTTACGTACTTTTTCTTGAAGAAATAACATTCGCATTTGTTTGTTTTTTTAGTTTGAGACAATTTTGCTTATATTTGATTTGTTTTTCTCTTTTTACCATAGGCCAAGACCAGGGTGAAGTCCAGTGGAAGCAAAGGGAATTTTAACCAAGAGAAAATTTTAGGCATATTTTGATATTCTGACAAAAATGAAGAGGTCATTATGAACACTTGTGATATAGAAGTTAACTGCAAGCTGAAGAATTTACTAACTGAGGAGTCTAGTATGTACAAGAACAATACCCCTTTGATTTTTGGTTAGAGTTTCACTTTATGTATTTAGCCTACAGAGAAATTTCAACGAAAGACATATGTATTGTAACAGTTAGCAATTGTTCGAATTTATGAGTTGTAAGTATTAAAAAGTACGTTACTAATAAGTGACTGAGGTTTTCTACTATCATATTATTCGAATTTTTACCATCATGTTAGTTGAAATGTCTGTTCTATTTAAAGGATAAACTAAAAGGATATCATCTAACCTGACATATTAAAACATCTCTGTGAAGCCCGTAATATCTTTGACAGTTGATATTCGTTTCTTGAAGGCATTCTTACAGATTCTAACTGTAATAGTACATCGTTAAGGTAGCGGAACCAAATAAACGTTGTGTCAGGTTTCTCCTCGCATAGTTTGTTGAAGGTATCTTCTTCCATTTTTCGGGATGAGTTTTCGTAAGACTCCGACAACACCCTAAAACTGCATGGAAAAATATGTAAAAATATGTATTATCAACTAAACGATTTTCCTTTCTCCCCTTCCGCATGAACTATACAAATAACAGAAACCACTCTTTCTCTACTTTTACCGTAAGCACGTATTCTGTGCAGAATTTTCCTCTTTTCAATATATGTCTATTTGGTATTAATATTGTGACTTTTCTCCGATGCTCGTAAATGATCCTGTATCCCAACGGCAACGGGACACTCCGTAGTATTGCCAATATTCCTTCATTCGCTTCCAGTGACTTCTCTATATTACTCCCTATAACCTTCCAATCCAAATACCTACCTGTTCTGTTGACGTCATTCTGTTTGCAACATACTTCTACCGCAGATCGCACTCCTTGCATCATTTTAATTACTACCCTGTCTCCATGCTTCTCCACTTTTTACATTCAACCTAAAATCTTGTTTTGTAACTTATTCCTTTTCTCATCCATTACTCCATCTTCTCTGTTAATTGTTCAAAGCTACCCGACAAGAATATTTTTGTTTTCATCTCCTCGTCCCTCTCCTGGTACAATAACATTCTCCACATTTCCTCTGCCCCATTCCTTATCTGATCTTGCAAAACATCAGATAAACGTTTAAACTTTTCACCTTTGAATATTTCTCTCAGCTCCTCGATGAGTTTCTGTAATCACTGTATTCGCTCCGTTTCAAATCAACCCCTTTCACCTCCTTCCGCACACATGTCCTCGTCGCATTTGCTTCATTCCTCTCATCCATAGCCAGTGAGTCACGTCTCTCACTTGTCAAGCTACTCCTCTGTGAAGAACTTGGCCCGCATCCTCTTCCATTGTCCACTTCCATAATTTCTCTCTCGAAGTTTTCCCCAGAGATTCTGATCAATCCCCTATTTTAACCCTTAAACACACCAGTACATCTGGAGTGCCCTCCCAATTCCAATTTCTATATTTTCCTATNAACCCCTTCACCTCCTTCCGCACACATGTCCTCGTCGCATTTGCTTCATTCCTCTCATCCATATCCAGTGTGTCACTTCTCTCACTTGTCAAGCTACTCCTCTGTGAAGAACTTGTCCTTGGACCCCGCCTCCTCTTCCATTGTCCACTTCCATAATTTCTCTCTCGAAGTTTTCCCCAGAGATTCTGATCAATCCCCTATTTTTAACCCTTAAACACACCAGTACATCTGGAGTGCCATCCCAATTCCAATTTCTATATTTTCCTATATGACATCTCCTTTATTTGTTCACGTATGTTAAACGTGAGACGATATAGATGACCATCTACCAACTCATTGTGTCACATTCCTTTTTCACTGCTTAATCCCTCCATACTCGTGATATTTTTGTCCGGTACATCCTGTCATGTATTTCTCGATAATATTGTCTGATTCAGCTTTTCCCTCGTGTAGGGGTACATTCGTCTTCTTTTTTCGATATTTCTTGTAATTTACAGCTTATTCTTTTTCTTAATTATGTCACCATGAGTCACGACCACTCTCCTTGCCCGTCAGTGCCATTCATTTTAGCCCTATTCCTACATTACTATTTTCGTCGCGTGTCACAAATTTGATGTGGCATTGCAATCTCTCAATTTGGTCCATATCCGTAGCTCTTCCCTAACCCTTCATAGTATTCTTTGTGCTCTGATCTCCTATTTCTAACTAGTTATTCGAGCAGTTCTTCACAGGCAACGCTGATTTTGCACATCCACACTCAAATACTGCAACCTAACCTAACATCCAATATCATTAGCGGGTGTTATCGTTAATATTCCTTAGCGCATCAAAAGTATATACGGTCGTTCTTGCAGTTCCGCGAAATCTATATTGATTTAATTATTACGTAGTACTATTGCGATAGTCATATTGTTTTAACAAAAGCAGCATCTACACAATTTAAACAACGTTTACCTCCAATTTCAAGTCATTTCACCCTGCTGTATCTAAAGCATTTTACTATACTTCATATTATGAGTCCCATATGTCAAATTTTGACTATCACCTACTTCCTTTTCCCTTTTCTTTCTTCTTTGGGTACGTCCTAGCGTGTTGCTACCCAAATACTCCTCGCATTAGCGAGCATCGTGGCATTTTGTATCCCGTGCAGGAGCACGCAATTATTATTTCATTCCTCTTTTTGTTTCCCATATTCTTGCGACATACGTTTACTTCCGTTTACCATCACGTTTTTCATCATCCCTGCTCTTAGCACATCTTGAGTCCTCATTTGTTCTCATATAAGTTCCCCTTTCTTCGCTGAATATGATACAGTCCCATGAAACGTGGCACGTAGTCTCCTAACCTACACCACATACCTCTATTTGACAGCTTGATTCTCTGCTACATTGATAGTAGCTACATCCCCAAGCCCCGAAGATACTTCCATCATTTCCTCTTTTGTGGAAATCCACTTTTTATTCTTCTCGGTGAAATCCTCGCGTCATATTAGAGTACATGTATGTCTTCCTTTCGTACTTCTACCACCGCCTCCAACAATTATCTTCGTAATTATTCGCCTCTAGCCTTTATACGTATTGTACCCAATTGAAGGAGAATTTTGGTCACATTTGGATTATAGCGAAATAAGATTACGAAGGACCAGAAGGAAAGAGGAGATTGGAGTTTAGAGAGATAGAAGTGGCAACAACGTAGTTTAAAAACATAATTATTCAACTAGATGAAACCATGAAAATAAGGAGGATGTTAAATTATTCAAAACTGAATGGCAGTGTGCTCGTTGAAGTGTGGTGAATTTGCAGCGATGAGATAATGATGAAGTGACTCCCCAATGCTCGGTTGTGAAGCAGGGAAGATGCAGGATAATGCTGTTTGCCAAGTTGCTGAGTTGGTTTGGATTTCGTTCTTGAAGTTTTGAAGGTAGGATCGGTGTCACACTAGAAGCTGACCATGGTTCAAAGCACGTGTATGGTTGAGATCATGGTTGCTTGCCTGCAAAATCCTCTCGTGGACCGATTAATGTCGTGATGAGGTCACGGAGAGATGCGTGTTGCCTCGTTGTGGACGATTTGGAGTAAAGTAGTCAGATTCAGAGACAGATGAGAAGTTGACGAGAGACTGAAAGAGATGTAATTCACACGCCGGCCTGCACCGTCACAAAATGCGAGCGATCACGCATCGAACTGCATATATCGATTGCCAAGTAAGTCGAGAGGAAACTTTCCACAGAAGAACGTAAAGATTGCCTGAAACTTTTCTGGCAAGCAGACAGAGATTGAAAGTTCCTATGCATTTGATGATGGGTAGTGACTTGTTTACGAGCTTGCTTTTTGCCCCTTTTTATTTTGACTCAAAGGCAAACGTTTGAATCAACCTTTGAGATTAGAGAAAATAATTAATGGAAGTCGAACTGTTAAGAAAGATCATTCATTTCTATAAAACAGCTTCCATAGACTATTCACTATGTTTCCATAGACTATTCACTTGACCTATATTGCTGAATTAGACAAATTTGCAACAGTTGTATCACAGTTTAATATCAAACAGTCGCGACATCCTATGCTCACCTTGCAGCTCGCGACAGTAGCGGTTGCATCCACCGGGTAGTATCACTAACTCACCACAATACTCGTTTAAGTTCACCCACCACCTACTTAATTACTCGTAGTGACACTCGCTCACAACTTTAAGGATCCGTCGTGTTATAATGCAATTTTTTTGTCTTTATTGTCGGGACTGTTATATATTGCATCACACAACAATTGTCCATCCAATAATTCGCTGTGCGGTCTCTGCTTTTGGGGCACGCTATAGTTGTTATTGTTAAAATGATTCTTATAACCAGAGCTCTAATTTTACGTGTTTTACATATTTTTCCTGACTCTTAAGACTTTGAGGAATTGATGTTTAGCATTTTAACCTCCTGGGATTCTTTTTGAATTTAATGTAGTAGTGCACATGGATGCATATTTTTCCATACTTTTTTTTGCATATAAATGCTCATTTTTTAGATTTTTGTTTTAACTATGTTGTATTTATGTTAAATTGCTATAATTTATCAACATTTACATGTTTATTATTGAAATATTCTCTACACCGTATGAATGAGCTCAATGGTATTATTCAACTGCGCATATTTGAAATTAAGTGCAAATTTTCCTATTTTTAGTGCTTATCGATTCGAGTCCTGCTTATAACAAAGCAATGGTATTATATGAATGGCTACTCACCGCCGAGATCCCAGGGACACTAGATCCGGGGGACACTGGCTCAGTGCCACCACGAATTCTTTAGGTATTGCATCAATGTCTCTCATGTTAAAAATCGGAGCATGTTCGATATGACGATCAATGAATGGCGGCGTTTCCTCATCGACGTCTGTCAACGCTTCTCCTACAGTTAATTTTCCCTGCAGCACGTCACCCAAAAAGTGACCATTCATCTCACTCCGCATGCTCGGCCATACTTCTTCCATATCAGACAGGTTAATTTTGTTGCCCTGAAGAAAATAGTCTTCAAACATTAAAAAAAATTACATTAAGAAGTCGAAAGTTAAGGAAACCACATGGAGAGTTGTACAGTCCATTCGACTTTGTTTGATTATGTAAGTAATGTGATAGAAGTATTCTCAATTTAAGTTTCTGATATTTAAAGTTATATGGTGATTAAAAAAGCTCTCAATTCGTTATGTGTTTAAAATGTGGTAATTAATATTTCGATTTTCAGGAAAAGAATAAATCAAAATTTTTAGCGGAAATTTAATGTTGAAGTTGCATGATTCAAGTGTTAACGTTGTAGTGACGATCCAAAACACAATGACCGATGCCCACCGCTAGATTGAATGTCGCCTGGTGACGTTGTGAGCACGTGACGCGGTAGGAAATGTATGTGGAACAAAGACTTATGGGGAATCATTCTAGCGACGATGGGGAAATACACTGACATAAGTGACTTTAACGAAGGTCAGGTTATGGTGGTACGTTGCGTCCGAACGAGCGTCTTGGAAACGGCGAAGCAGATCGTCTGCTTCTTTAAAAACAGCTAACTTGAAAAAATAATTCCTTTCTTTTAAACAATCCATTCCGCTGTACTAATACTTTTGTCTTTCATCTAGTACAATTAATGTAATACACATTCACCTTTATCTTTACATGATTTAATTGAACTTGGGCGAGATAGATTATTAATGTGAGTCCCTAAAATTCAAATTCATTCTTATTACATTTGCCATCCTCTATCCTTAGTTTCTATATAAAATACATACCTGGAAAGAAATCTCCAAATTGAGGATGGCATCTTGTGCCTTATGAGTGAACTGATTCAGTTTCCATGGACTTTCAAGCTGTGTTAAATTCCATCCTTTCAGCATACATCGAAGACCGGTTAAAGCGTCAGTGTTTACAGGAATAAATATCACAGAAGCTTTATTGTTGTCTGCTATCCCAAGCAGGACCTGGACAGTGTATTTGTCCTGCGTGTCAATCACGATGACGTCACAGGCGCCACACGCGAACTGCAACGCTTCTGCGGGGAAGTCCCGCACATCTGTATCTGTTATGAGCATCCATCGGTCTCGAAAACCCCGGCGCAGCGCTTGGATCATCTTCACACGATGCAGCGGTGGAGGGACATCCTCTACCAACACCAGCACCCTCTACAAAAACATAATATCTCGATTTCACGTTTTTCACACAATATTCAGATGGGCAGCTTGAACTTCCGTGATCAACCGAAACCGCCATTATTATATATCGTGGGGGCGTTAACTACCGATACTTTTACACCATATCAAAAGAAAACGAATATACACATGAAATAACTTGACAATTATCTTAAGAAACATAAGTTAGTATTGGTATTAAATAAACAAAGACACGGTTACAATGCTAAATTTCTGAGACGAATAATATTTTGTACTTTCAAATACTATAGTTGTATGTTCTACACGGTACCACATAATATCATGTCTTGAATGGTACTTGCCTTTCTGTCTTGGTTTTCACAAGGACGAAGCGTTTTCAGAACTTTGTCTAATGTGGAAATTTCGAAGCAAACGTCTTGGCCGTTGATTGGCTCAGGTGAAGGTCGTAGTATGTCAGCCAATGCTGCTGCCAATGGACCTCGTTTGTGTCCTACACTTGTTGTTTCACTTCTATCTTCAGCCCATTCCTACGGAATAACGTCAAATGTTTATTACTTCCTGGGTGGAAATATAGAGTGTGGAAGATTAAATCGTGGAATACAATAGATCAATGATATAGAATTAACTCAAAATTGAGAGACTTAGATTTGAATCTCTGCCAGTTGTTAAGTACTTTATTTTGTTCTCTGCCCTTGGCATCAGTTTCCCTCCTTACACTCGGGAGTCATACGCCATTTCATCGTAATCAGTGACACTGAAGGTACACCAAATGGAACAATTAACGTAAGATCAATCCAAAAAGGAATTTATACCTCTGTATTTACAAGATTCGTCTTTTAAGTTATTGATTGATATATGTTTCAATTCATGCTTGTCTGTCAATTCCGATGAGCTTCATTGCGCTGGTAGTATATGAAGCAGTTTTATATTGAGTTAGGTCATAGACAATTAGACATAAGACGTAAGAAATCCAAGCAACGATATGCTAGTACCGTGAAAATGCTGGTGAAGTTAACAGTCATAACAAAATTGACAGCGATAAGTCAATATTTAAAACATAGTTTATATAAATCGTTAGGGGACAGGAGAGAATAAAACATTTATTATGTAGATATAAATTTCGGAAAATAAGATTTTTCTAGAATTAGGCAGTAACTACTCAAAACGGGTAATATTAAGAGGTAGTATGATGTTTTCGGCGAGGTATTCTCTCTATATTCAGAATGATCCGGAACTCCATGTAAAATATTGGAGGGATAATAAAAACAAAACGCCACTAAGGTACACATTTCTGCCGGAGGAGATATAATGACAAAATAATAGAGTAAGAACACAAGACGAAAAGTATGTAAAGCACTTCATTAGACGATTTGAGAAAGTGATAAAGGATTTTAAAGTTCAACAACAAATTACAACTGATCTTCAAAGTTCTGTCCTCACTATACTGTCCTCGCACCTACGTCACAAAGATATGTTCTGTACTGCTCTTCACCAAAGCTACCAGTAACTAAGCCGAGCAGGGTCAGCTAGTTCGATTATTAGCTTTAGTAGCTAGGAGTAAATACTTTGTAGACTGAATGGATTAAGGTAGCAAAATTAGCAAGTCTACAGGGAACTTCAGAGGAGGAAACAGTAAAGGACATGATTAGGAGAAAATCAAATATTAATTCAGAGGGAGCATATATCTTCGTTCCCAATTAAATATATACATATATATGTTGCTCCGAGTGTATTGAATATTTTGATTGTTGTGTGCAAGGTAATTTTGAGGTAATTTACAATTTTGTAAGAATATTTCTCTACCCAACGAGAATAATAGGTCACCTTACCAAACTTTATTTTAAACGAAAAACAAGAATATTTCATTTCTTTACTTGTTTGTGGGGGGAGGAGGGTTCAGCCAAGAACACCCTTCCCTAATTTGTCAGGGTGAACAATATTAGGTTGTATAGTGAATAATGTTACGAATATATGAGGGAAATATTACGTTGTCTCGAATGTAATTTTGTATCTATCTGCTGATAAAAAGTGTTTGTTAAACAATCAATGTCCAAGATGAATTTGGTGTGTCCTTAAATCTGCGTCAATTGCGTTGAAATTTCCACTCAGCAGGTGCAAAGATAAAACTTTACTTCTATGACCAAAAAACTTATGTTTTAAGAATAAAGCAGAATAATTATCATTTAATTTGTAAATAAGTATCACGAAAACTATGTTAAAATATAATGATGAAAGGAAAAGGGAAAACCGTACTTTAAGTTTTTTCAGGAACAGTCTTCTCAGTTTCTCAACTCTGTATGGTGGTAATGACTTAAAACGCTCTTGTAGAGCTTGCTTCAACATTTCATCCAATGCATCCGGACTCAGTTGGTCACTGAATACAATGAAGCGAGGAAGAAATATGTTTCTATAAAAATGCATTTCCTCGGGTCCTTTGTCGTCCATGAGGGTCCATACCTGCAAGAATATTCGCACATATACAAGCATTATTTTATCAAATCCAACTACTATTGCAAGATATACAACTTTTACTCCCTGTTCTAGAAATATACAATTTCAATCACTAGGATCGTAAACGTGAAGATAATTCTTGTTACTTTTTCAAGACTAGTGCCCGAAAACTATAGTATGCACTTCTCACCATTCTATGTCTTAACTGTGAAGAATATTTATATACAAAAGTGATTGCCCTGAAGAGAACATTATTATATGGAAATGTATTAATTTCACCATCGTATATTTTAACTGAGTACCTGCTGCATTGCTCGCGTGAATTCTGTAATATATCTTCAGATTCATTCTTTCTCTTGGAGGTGTCACCATTCATCTCAGCGACATCGAAATCTACGAACTCGTTACTGACGCCATTTTCGATAATTGTTGAATGTCATTCCCTTCACTGAGGTGCTGGGCATGATAGGGCTGATCGTGGATTTAAGCACCATCGGAAATGTCATTAAAAATCTCAGCAAACCCTAAACCTTTGATCTCCACACTTATATTGGTAGCTTACGATTATTTTTATATGTCAACCCTTTGCTATCCATGAGGTACAAGGAGTGTCTTATTTCCCATGGGGGCTGAATATGTACTTACACGATTACAAGATGTTACAATAAACTCAGCAATGCGGAAAGCTGTGAACGTAGAATCCCCTCTCCTTGGGGTGCAAAGGCTGTATAAGGGCTGATTTTGGACTTTGGGGTTTTCGAATTTGTCATTTATATTTTCAGCGGCCCGAAAAACTATGACATCAACACTAATAAGTCATTTTCGATTTTTTTACATTTTATTCCTTAACCCTCAAGCACACACGCGGGTTGGATTCCACCCCAATGTAAATGTAGTTCAAATGAAGCAATTTGTTCTAATTTTCATATCATAATTTTTTATCACAAATAGAAACATTTCGCTAATGCAATTTTATTATTACTAACATGCTGGAAATTATCTATCAAATTCAAAAAACTAAATCTAAAAACAGCACTTTTTATAAAACTTTATGCTGCATGTGAAGAATAAATACTGTATATTTTCACCCTCTTCTTTTTTCGGAATTGTAAAATGCTTTTTTCGTTAGAGGAAGAGTAAAACAAATAATTAGTTCCGTGAAACTAATGTTTTCATATTAAAATTTTTTAAGTAAATTACACACAAAATTTACCAATATTTTTTCAAGAAATTGAGAAAAAGCAACAAGATGTATTTTAAAATACTGAAGAATTGTTGCATCCAAACAGAAATGTCATAAAGCGAAAGTAATTTTATATTTTATTCATGTTACTTCCTGACTTTACTGGGACTTTGATTCTTCTTAAGTTTCCATCACACTATCAAACAATATTCTCTCCTACTCTTCAGTAAATCTATCCATTTTATCGAACATGCACACTTACCAGCGGCAAAATCCAGTAAGAAGTTCAAAACACTGAAGTAATAAAAATATTAAACACAATCAAATACTTTAAAGTATGCGAATGATACTCCCGCTCTGATAACGAAATTCTTTAGGCTCTCAAGGCGCAGCCACATCAAAGAAGTACCACATTTTCTTTTAAAAAACTAGAATTGCCTCTCATTGAGCCTATCCCCACCCCAAAGCGGGGGGTGAATAGGGTGACTGACCGAGATGTGAGGGTGGACGTCTAGAAAGTGACGNCCACTTTTCTTTGAAAATTATTCTCGCTTTCAAAATGTAATATAAACGATTAAGAGAAGAAATGAAAACTATTCATGTAATAAATGTTCACAATAAATTCAGAGGTATTTTAGTGAATGTTTATATTGCTACCAATTAAAAAGTGATCTAAAAGCGTAAAATATATTTTTGGTGCAAGTGCCTACGCGTTAAATCATTTTAATCTCGCAATAAGACTTAATTCTCTAAATGGGTGGGATTTCTGGGGGGAGGGGGTGAGTCTATATATATATATATATATATATATATATATATATATATATATTCCAATGTTTAATTGATGTGCTGACTGATGTATCAGCATTTTTCTAGCCATTTCTAGTCGTACAGCCTTATTTCTAAAAAAAACCATTTGCCTAAAATAGTGAAGTGAACAAACGATGACAACACAATTTTCCGCGATACAAACAACCAAAATTTCCTCGTATAAATGGTTGATGAGATCACACCCTTCGATACAGAAACGTACCAACGTTTCCGGTGAGACCACCTACGTCCTCTCCCTAATAGACATCGAAATACGTCGAAGCGGAGCGAAGCTCTTCGCTTGGCTGAACTCCCCCCGCCCAGGTGAGCTCGCTTGGGCGCAGTCCAAAATGGGAGTCAGCAGATAAAATTCCTCGGAGAGTGTAACCCTAAATTGGATCTAGCGCGCAAAACGCCCCAACGAGCGAAGCGAAGCTCAAGGCTGCCCTTCTCTTCCACACAAGAAATGTTGCATGGTCACAGCTCAAAATTTGGTCGGGGTGGGGGGTATCACCGAGCGAGCGAAGCGAACACATGCGTAAATGGAGCCTGGGAGGTAAAACTCCCTGCGAGCGAAAGCGAGTCTAATCTTAAATAAACTCCTCCGTGTAACTGACTGACTGATGTATAAGATTTAACATTTCCATTAACATACACATTGGTAACGTTGGTATGCATATACCAACAATTTAGAGAAAATAGTTTAGAATGTTTACATGAGACAGATCTGAGGAATGCATATTTTTATTTGAAAATTATTCATAATAGTAAATACAAAAATCAGGCATTTTTCTGTATTTTTTTATTGCTATGAATTATGCGGTGTAGCAAAACCCTAGTTTCTGCTTTTAGATTACGTGTCAGCGGATGCACACCGCGTACGATTTTCCACGCGGTGAATCATATTAATCTAGCTATAAGCAACTCAAAAATGCTAGATTTTGTTTGTAATTTTATTGATATTATGACTGTTAAAAAGTGAACAAAGATTCATATTCTTCACAAGAATAATTCGCGAGTTATTGCAACTTTAATTTCCCATTATCGTAAATTTAACTTCGTGAATTTTCTACTTTATTAGGGAAAAAACTACATAAGCATATTGTGGAATTTGTTAAAACATTAAGATGTCATTCACCGATATTCTGAAAGTTTGACAACTGTATGACTATCATAAATCACGGCAACTAAAAGCTAGATATATTATTTATTTGCATGTACCTTATTTTCTTCTTCTCCAAAAGAAAACGCATGAATGTCTCGTTTCGTGTTGAACAATGCATCGATGTTGAACCCTAATTCTGTAGGTGTCGGTTCTTGGTGCAATTCTTCATCTGAATGATTTCTGTTGCCCTCGGTCATTCGGTGATTAGCCACAATAGATCTTGTATTTAACGCACATGACTTTTTCTTGGTGGTGAAAATTATCATTCTTAACTGCTCTGGAGTGCATTTAATTGTTTCCTCTTGCGAAAATTTCTTGTTTCGCTTTTGAAAAACCTCGTAGTATCGCTTGATACTATAATCACCGGTCTCTGCTACAAAATCCTAAATGAATTAAAAACATATTTTAGAGCTTTGGACGAATATAAAAAGGTATGACAAATAACGACATCAGAAAACACATTTTTGGCGATGTGGAAAAAATGTGTTGTTTCTCAAAACCCTCCTGAGATGATTTTACAGAACATATTATCAATGATTCAGTAAAGTAACGATTTTCTTTGAATGTTATGAGAAATATCGTTCGTATTTATACTCTTCGTCAGCAAAACTTTAATGATAAAGATAGTTTCCAAGATGGTGGTTACAGCCTTTTTCCTACTGCAATGAAGTTTTAGATCATGAAATAAGTGATAACCATATCGGACAAAATCGGGAAAATACAACCTGTCTCCCATAACTTATCCGTAAAAGAAATGTTTAAACTCGGACTTTGATATTTCATGTTGTTGCCTCTAAGTCTTTCATTCACAAATTATTTTACATGCGGTGTGAGATGAAAATATAAATGCCGACGTCATACTTAACCGCTATACAGAGTGTGACGTCTTTCCCTCTAAATTTTTGCTGCACACAGATCACAGAGTGGCGTGGTTTCATTATGTTTACAACGATGTCACCACCAGGTTCCATTTCATCTACATTGAGAAACACTTCACAATCCAATTCCATGTTCCTTGCTCTCACATACAAGAGACCTGCCATCTTGTATTCGTATTCAAAGCCCTTTGGAGTGTTGTAGCCTTTTGTTCGGTTAAGATGCCGATATTGAGGCCCAACATCACTGTGAAGTTGAAGACATTAATTAAAAGATTTTTTTAACTACTAATGCATTTCTTCCGTGTGTCTACACGTGGAGAAGATATGTGACAACTTTCAGTCAGGTGAAAATAGCGACGATCCGGAAATCGAACCTGCGTTTCCTGCTTTGATCAAGAGTTCAAAAAACTCTGCACCGTCCGTTCTCCTTCTACAACGGTACACCATTTCCAACCCGGCCGAACCCCGGAAGACCTGACACACATCCCCGCGCAGAAGATAAGTGAACCAAGGCGGCACAACCATGCTATGTGCACTTAGGTACTGGTTTCACACATACCTACGTATTAAGGTTCTTTATACATATCTTCTTTCATTCACTTATGGGGATGTGCCACAGGCATGTGTCTTACTGAGTTGGGCCTAAGTAAAAAAGGATAACAGTTATGGAAGGAGAACGGGTGATGAAATGGTTAACATCTCTGCCATTAAAACAGAAGTCTTAGGTTCGATTACTGGCTCGAGACCATTTCCCACAGGTCGAAAGGTATCACATTGTTACACTAGTAATAATAAGCATGAAATATTCTTATAGTTAACAAAACCCTTGTAAAGCTCTTAATACGATGTGTTGTCAGTATTTGGAAATTCGAAAAAAAAAACTTCTTAAGTCATCCTTTAAAATAGGAATTACAAAATGTTCTTTCTTAATAAGTCTGTACAATACATGATTACATCTCTAAAAAATCTTGGTTTATTTCTCTCTCTCTCTCTCTCATTATATATATATATATATATATATATATATNGCTTGCATTCCTTACTCAAGTGGAGCGTTGTTCAGGTGTTATTAATTGAGATGCACCTTCTTGTCTCAATTACACATGTTAAACTATTGGAGTTTAACATGTGGAATAAAATCTTAGAAATCACGAGTGATTCCCGGGCCCCTATTCGAGAGCCGTTAGTTGAGATGAACCTTCCTACCTAGATCTCTTAATTCTAAGAAAATATCTGGTCATTTTAATCAGTCACTAGAAGAAAGATTCTATGCATTCGTTGCATGTATAACAAAAAGGTCCATTTGTTGACAAACTGTAGATGAGAACACAGAAAATATTGCGTCTACAACATACAAATTACAATATCCCTCGTTCATCTTTGCTCAAGGCGCTTCAGCAACGGCGCAACAGGACGGTGGTTGGCAGGTGACGCGGTGCAGTAGCAAAGTCCAACGCTCTGCATCTAGTCAAATCAACTCGTACCCATGGGCTGCCTGAAACGCGCGACCGCTCGCTATGACGGCGCTTCACCCGTCCTCGTGCTATCGTCCTGTACTGCTCGCTACTCGTAATCATTTGAGACCGCCACCACTCTGGCTCTGGTAGTAGTGACTGTTCTCGCGACAACTGTTTTCGCTCCTCTGCTCGGTGACTGCCCTCCTTCCGCGAGACTGCCGTCTTTCTCGGAGACTGCCCACCTTCTCGGTGACTGCCCTGCTTGTGCCGTTTTGCCGCGCCTCTGCGCGCAGGCTGCCACGACCTTTAGAGGGNACGTCGCTCGTGTCTCATCGGGCACGCCGTTCCAGCTGATCAGGCACTCGGGCGCGTTCGCAAAAAGTTTATATATAAAGTAATATTTACCTCCCCGAGTGTAAAATATCAGTGAATAAAATTTGCTTTGAAAACTATATATATATTACCTGGTGTTGCTCGAGAGTTTTCTTAGACTAATCTTTTACTCTGGAAAAAATAAAATCTATCTATGTTGTAAGATCAAAATACTTTTACTTGCTGGTTTTTGAAAATATGTTCAGCATCCTAATTTTTCAAATTCATAATAATACTAATTTAATACAATAGTTTACTGCATACAATATACCATTTCGCGGGAGCCGTGCCGATCGAATTTTCGCTTCCGATGCATGATGCGGCAGCGCTATTTGATTAAAATTATTGTAAAATCTAAACTATTCGACGAAATTTTACGATTTAAAGGCGGTTTTTATCTTTGTTAAATGCATAAAGCAAATAATTCATTAAATTTTATGATGATTGATTTTTTCCTTTGTAAATTATTCTCTTAAATTTACGTATTTTAACATTCCTAATTTTAATACCGTTCTTTCAATAATGAGGGTGAACATATGCTGTCGCGGACTTTTTTATAGAACTCTTTGAGGTGAACAATATTGCCATTCATAGTTAACACCTATCTCTAACCGTTTAGGCAGAGTAAGCGAATATACCTCTCCTTTTCCCCGATTAAATAGACATTTACGGTCAAAATCATTTTCTATTTCTTTTCAGGCATTTTTAAAATAAAAATAATTATCCTATGTTCATCCTGGGCATCTCAACTATATCCTTACCAAATTCCATCACAATTGGTTCAGTGGTTTAATCGTGATTATGTAACAAACAAACAAACAGACACGCTTTCGCGTTACGCATTTATATTCTAGGATATGGAAGTATGGATATATACATGTTACGCACAAAACCCGAATTCGACCATTGGACGAAAAAAACTACCAAAACTAGTTTTGGCAGTTGCGTTTTTTGCCACAACTAGTATTGAGCATTTTCACAACAATGAAGTTTGGTGATAATGAAGATTCGTCACAATAATGAAGCGGATATAATTTCTAAAGTATTTACTGTGAATAACGTTTTATTTCCATGCACGAGACATTCATAAAAGTGTCCCATTTCCACTGTGTGGTGTTTGTAACACTCAGATTGATGGAAAATTTGTATTTTTAAGATATATGTCCACGATTTTAAAATTAACCTTTTTATGAACTGAGGCGTAATATTAATGAAGCAATAAAATAAGTTAATTTATTCCACATTTTTTTCTATCTACAAATATAACATTGGATATATGTATGGCGCACTATATTTCTCGACTGCCTGAAACAACGAAACTTGGTACAGCGATGACTCACTGTCTAGCAACAAACATTGTGTGGGTAACACATTACTTGCATCCCTAGGGAGGGGTGGGAAGGGATTTATATTTAAAAGTAATAGGAAACTACCAATATTGGCAATGTTTATATTTTTGAGGATTCTGAAATGAAGAGTAACATTTATCATGCCGCTTAAATCTACGATCACCCCCTATGAACAAATGTGCACCCTTCGTCTAGGGAGTGAGAGGAAGAAAATACAAAAGTAATCGGAAATGACCGCTGATAGAGTTGGGGCAGTAGTTATCGGGGTCACTGAAACTTGTACTAATATTCCCGATGACTCGTCCACGATCAACCCTTATATATCCCTACGTAAGGGGATGCTATTTTAAAGTTATAGAAAATGATACAGAAGAGTCCAATTTTGAATTTTCGAAATTACTGAGTGTAATAATAATATTGTGATATAGTGTAAGTCAAAATTCAGCTTCAGTGGGTAGAAAGACACTCCTAGCATCCCCTGGGGATGGGGTGGGAAGAGAATTAAATTTAAAAATAAGCAAAAATGAGCGATATTGGTGTAGAATACATTATTTTCGGTGTCACTGAAATGAATAGTGACATCCCCGATTTCGCATGTCCATGATCATACCCCGTTCACCCCATCAACACTAAGAAAGGAGATGTCATAAAAATGAGCGAAAATGAAAGATGTCACCCCTGACATCGTTTAACCCTTAATTCAGTCCCCATGGAAATGACACTCCTTTATTCCCTAGAGGAAGTGGAACGACATGAAACTAATTGCATCAAACAAATAGTTTTCAGGGTTGCTGAGGTAAATAATTGATCAGCCAATGCTGTTTAAATAACGCGGAAATTCTCAGTATTTAAAATTTTACATTGAATTCTCTTCCAAAAAGGTACTAGGAGTATATAGTGACTGATCGTGGAATTTGGTGTCATCGGAAATATCACTACTGGTTTCAGAGATCCCTAAAACTACAATATCTAAACTAAATGCGGTTATTTTCGATAATTGTTACATTTCATCTTCTTCTCACCCCCCCCCCACTTAATGGGTGTATTTCCTTCGTGAAGGGTGACCGTGGGCGTAAATTGCATTGAGAGTGTCAATGCAAATCAGCGGTACCAAAAAGGATGTATTCCAAACCAATATCGGTCGTTTTTTATTATTTTAACTTGCCACCGTATTTCCACCCCCTCTTATGAGTGCTAGGAGCATATTATATCCCCTGTGGATCAATGGTGAACTTATTGGGGTTGTCCTTAACCATCTCTACTGTACCGAAAACTATAGTTTCCAATCAAAAATTTTTTTCAATTATTTTTACATGCTATCCCCTTCTTACCCCGTCCCTGGAAGTGCCAAGGTTGTCTTATCCCCACGGATCTTGTTGTCAGATAATCAGTCATCTCTATATCAAGTTAGGTTCAAATTGCTCCAAGCATTCTGGTGTTGTGGTTGCTCTAATATATACCCTTTTTTCAACCCGCTTATGGATAGATTTCTGTAAAATCGTGCCATAATCATCTATTGTCGTGCAAAGTACACATATCTGTAAAAATTACAACTCGATTGGAAACTTAGACGTGGCCTAAAAATTAAATTATGAATTTGGAAACGAAAGGACAACATAAATACATACATACCCCCAATTCAATCTTAGGGTAGATTTTTCTACAATGGATCCATAATCTATTGTCATGCAAACTGCACATACACACATATATACATACAAACAAACATCAAACGGAGCAAGTTAAGTAAAAGCTTGTAATATACTCGGGATAAATATTTTTATATAAATCCGAACATAAAAACACTCAAAAGCGGATATTCACCATTTTCTCTTACGCCTCTTATACGAAATAAACATTTAATCCGTACTAAACACTAAAAAAAATTGGCATTGAGTATAAGAAGTTTTATTGTTGTTGAGAGAACAAAACTAGTTTTGGGCGGTTCTCTTTTACCAGAAGTATTATTGTGACATTTGAAAACGCTCAATACTAGTTCTGGGAAAAACGCATCTGCCAAAACTAGTTTTGGTGGGTTTTCCGACCAATGGCCGAATTCGGGTTTTGTGCGGAACACCGGAAAGTACGTTTCAAGGTGTTTCTCAATTGATGCATGTCGTGGAGGTACAAATGAACACACTTCCCATATAAGCTGTGGTCACTAGCGTGAAAGTATGGAAGCACGAGGTGAATGGTTTGAGATGAAGGGTCCAGTCACCAACTCTTTCTGATTCAATGAATTCTTAACCTAAATTTTATTTCACAGTACAGGATCTAAATTTTTGCCATTGGACCACAGCGCTAAACTTGTACAAGAAGTGAGGAAATATTGAAAAATTAAAAACGAAATCTACGGCAATCGCGAATAGTTTACTACTGCCGAGAGATCCCAATCATTTTATTCTCCAGTGGACGTTAGCTTAGAAAGCTGTTTTTACAAGAAGTGTGGATCCTGCAAACTTCTTGATACATTACCATTTTATTATCAAAATATAAAGAAGTTGCACTTTCTCAAGAATCAAAAATCGCGCCCTGACCGTAAAAACACAGTAATTTTCACTAATAGTTTACGAGACTGCAGACTTCAATGTGCTGACACTTGATGGACACAATTATTGTCACGTGGTGGGTGTCTGTGTCACCCCAAAAACTTCTGAATACGTCAGTCAAAATTTTCCTATGATAAAATATACACCATGAGAAATTCTAATATAAAACTACTTGCCAATAGTTGATGGAAAGGTTTCATGACGCAAGTTAACAAAGGGCTACGTTTGTTTCAGTCCAGCCTTTCCTCAACACTTCTTGAAAACATTAACATACTCTATTCATAACTTTGTCTGGTACAAAAGACGAAATCATTACATCAAGTTACAAGTGCATTGAGTCTTAATCAACCATTACATTTTAAAGCAGATGTCGCATGGTGAGGAAGAGGAGGGTTGTTTTTCGTGCACTTTCTAAACCTCACCTAAGACGTGGTTGGTTCTTATGTCGCTCAGGACTTAACTAACCTCTAATCTAAGTGACAGAAGGATGAGAGGGAGCAATGACAAGGGTTTTGTCCATTTCTGGCGACAGCAGTTTATTCAGTCATGGAAGTGCACTTACGTAGTCGTTCTACAGCAGCAGTCCAGAGCTCCGGTAAGGGCAGTGCACTGCGCTGGTGACTCGCTCCTTCCGCGCAGGTGAAGAATAGAGCCGACATGCTTCATAGGCAATTGGCGACGGACAGCTCGAGAAGAACTAGGAGACCAGGAGCTGGAGAGAGGTCGGAGCCGGGGCCGTGGGGCCTACCGGTACTCAAAGATTAGGAATAGAGCAGGGGCCGTGAAGGCCTAACCTGGACTCAGAGGTTGTGGATAGGGAGCAACAGAACGAGCATGGCGTCGAGCGACAACCGTTCTTCCTTGACTGGCAGCAGTTCTGTCGGGAGTGGCAGTAAATCTGCCCCGATGCCTCTAGCATTAGCCGTAACGAGTTGAGTCACCAGTTTGAGCACAACGCGTTGTTCAAATGGCTATGCGAGTACCGCTGCATGAATCTACTCGACACAGAGATACTAACGCAAGTTGCAAAGCAGATTCTTAACTGTCTATGTGGTTGTGAATTTAGGAGATATTATAAATGGCTTCAGTCGGTCACATCACGGAAGGGAGTGATCTGGCAATGCTGTTGAACTCTGTGTATGCTATAAACAGTAATGAAAATGACAGCATATACTAAAATCGAACAACCGGAACAAAACCATGTATTATATTGTTAAGAATTAGACGTCAACTTCTGACAATCTTTTGGCATTTGTGGACTTGCGCATCAGTGGCTGACTTTCAACTTAAAAGATAGATATCAACAGGTAGAAATATCCTATACTAAAAATAAAGTACTTCAGCATTGCCTTTCAGAAACAAATCCACTAACTTGCTGAGTTCCCCAAGGTTCAATTCTCGGCCCTATACTTTTTTTATTGTATGTGAACGACATGTCGTCTTTCACATCAGATTGCAAACTGGTTCTTTTTGTCTATGACACTAATCTACTATGTGAACACGCCAATGTTCAAAAAGTTTTGTCTAACCTCTCAGATTGGTTCCATGCAAATTGCCTCATAGTAAACACTGACAAAAAAGTGTCTATGGCATTTCACAATAGTACCAAAAAATCTTTACCACAGGTTTCTCTTTCGTTAAATGGAACACAATTAAAAACTGTTACTAATACAAAGCTTTTAGGTCTTCATATTCAAGACAATCTCAAATGGAATTGTCACGTTGACAATCTTAATTCCAAATTAAGTAAATTGTGATACGCATTACGAATCTTAGTTAATACTATTAGTCCACATATTTCCGTTGCGTATATTTTGCAAATGTTTACTCCCATTTACAATACGGCGTTATCTTCTGGGGCAATTCCGGGCAGAGCGTCCAAACTTTCAGAATTCAAGAGAGAATTGTTCGGATAATTTGTAAATCTCACCCCGAATCTCTTGTAAACATTTATTCAAAGAATTAAATATTTTAACACTTCTCTGAATTTATATTTATGAAACTGTCGTGTTTGTTAAGACCGAATTACTGAAGCACTACCCTTGTTTCATACTAAACAGTTTTGTTCACGAAATACTCGCAATAGGAATAATAATCATTATCCGAGAGTGTCAACCGCGCTTTGTCAAAAAGGACCTTATCATTCGGGAATCGTTCTATATAATTCCCTGCCCAAAAATTTAAAAGAAAATATGAAATTGAATCTCTTCAAAGAATTTTATTGATTGTAATAAAAATTAAAGTCTTCTTGTACTTTATCACGATAGTTTCATAGTAGATTAGTGTCATAGGCAAAAAGAACTATTTTGCAATCTCATATGAAAGACATGTCGTTCACATACAACAAGGACCGAGAATTGAACCTTGGGGAACTAGTGGCTTTGTTTCTGAAAGGCAATGCTGAAGTACTTTATTTTTAGTATATGATATTTCGACCTCTTGGTATCTATCTTTTCAATGGGATGTCAGCCACTGATGCGCAAGCCCACGAATACCAAACGAACACAACGTTTTTTGGAGAGACGGCAATACTCGAATTGAAATTTTGACGTTTTCAAGCTTGATAACGACCCCTAAAATATATTTTTTTAATCTGAAATTTTTATGGTAGTCTTATTTTAAACCAAACAAAATGGGAGGGTGTTCTGTCCAAATTACAAACGTTGGTTTTGTTAACAAGCGGTAACTGTTCATATGCGCAATAGATTCATTAGTAACTCCGCGACATGCCTCAATTGAGGAACACCATGAAACTTTTACTTCAGACGGATCCTTCACTACCTCCACCAAAATGATAAGTTATGGCGCGGTGCTTGGAGCGAAACGACAATAGAACAGATTCTCATGAAGCTCTCTCCCTGTGATAAAGATGAAAAAGATGAGAAGCCCGGAACTTCTAGAACTAAGTGTCTTCGGAAAATTGAATAAATACGTACTTATGTAATGTATTAAATGTTAACTAGATAAATGATTACAAATATGGATTTTGGAATAAGAGCTCATACTAAGTTGTTCTTACCTTAGGGGTTGTGTCCAATATACACTCAACTTAAATGCCCTCTAATGCGTTGACTAGAGCCTAAACAGTTTATTTGATGAAGAATATTGCATAAGAGACATATTTGAATGTAAATTTAATGTAATATATCTTGCTACCAGTCACTACCATCTAAAAGTGTTTAATATTTGAGTTATAAGCAAGAACACAAAACAAAATTTTTCTTTTTTTGATCCATTTTGAAAATTTAGTGAAAATTCACCGCGCTCTAGCGCGATATCTGTTTGACGAACAGAAAATCGGTAAAGACCTAATTTGCAAGAAATTTCCTGTACATTATTAGAAATCCGGATTTAGCATCTCCGAAAACACAAAGAACGATTGAGAAAAAATCTTTTATATTTTTCCCCCGCCAAACTATCATATCACCGGATAACTAAGGTTTAAAAACGTGCAATTGTTACGAATTGTTTAAAAGAAAAGAAAAATTGTATAAATGAAATTGGTAAACGTTCATTACAAGTGTTTTTTATTTTTACCTTGAAAACTGAAGCCAATATTAATAAATTGTTTCCTTTATTCTAAATAAATTCCAATGAATGTAATTCATCTTATTTAGTAGCCGAAAATTCTCTATTCGATTATCTGGCGGCCTCTTTATAAAATCGTGGAAAATTTTAGTCAGGTAATAAATAAGTAGTCCATTTCATTAACTGACGGCGAAGACCAACCACTTCAGAAAGAGACTGAAAATCTTCAATCATTTAATAGAATAAATGTTTCATTCATTATCTGCTGGCTCTTTATGAAGAGCATGGGTTGTTTATAAAGAGGCTGATCTTACTATCGAGCAGCTAATATACATTTCGTATTGAAAATAAGACTGAAGAAACATCGGTTATATACTCATAATGAGTGAACTTCAAGGACAGGATTGCAGCTGCATCACTCAGACTCAAGTTTGGTTTCTGTTCAAATCGCTATTGTTCGATACCTGATAAGATGAAAAAATCATTGAAAGCATAAGGGGAGTGTTATCTCTAATCTCCGTCAAGTGAGATAACATGCTGCTCCCAAGGTCTGATGAGAGGTGTCTCATCAGAATGTTGTGGTGGAATGNAACACCGCTTCGGATTCTACTTGGATCGGACCGGGTTTAAACCGGCGTCCCCACAGGTAGAAGGCGAGCGCGTTAGGCACTAAGCATCCATTTAAAATCAAAATAAATTTTCAAATTAATATAAATTAACTATTTTTTTCTAATTGGACTGACAACTTCAAAGAAGACCAATTTTGAAATTGTGTGACCATCAACCATTGAGAAAACTATTGTTCATTATTTCATACACCTTTTTGGGGGGAGGGGGGCTGATAGTTATATATAATATTTGCACGTGACATTTCTCAACAAAACAACAATTTCACTTCAATCAAAGTGTCAGTTAATTTATTAAAAGTGCGAGACACATCAAAAACACCCTTTCTTTGACCTCTACACACACAAAAAAAACAGTCAGAAGTGTTCACTTATGAGCCACTTTATACTCAAGCGCGAACTCGAGTTGATATAATTTTCACGACAATACTTGATGTACATCCCTTGAGTAACTTTTTTTTCATTGCTTTGCACAGACACGTAGCCTCCTCGTTCCTCTTTTTAGGCGTAGACATTTTTAATTTTCTCTTTGAATTTATTTGTCTTGTCTTGACAGTTATATATCAATATATATAATTTAATAACATGTCCAAAATTTTGCTTTGGATGTAATTTATGTAATATACATCACCAGGAATCTGGTTGATTCATATTTTGTTGTAAGAATAAGAAATCCAAAATTTCTTCATCAAGTGAAGTACCCCTTAATACTTCTAGGAAATTCGGTTTTTAGTTAATCTAATAATTTGTAATATATATTAACTTAGTATTTCTTAAAAATAAATAATAAAATTAAAATGTTATTTCTAAAAATAAACAAATAAATGAATAAATTGGCTGGGTAGTTTCATTGTAATGATGAATTTTTAAAGCAACACAATCTAATTTGACTCTGTAAATTTGAACTAGGTCAATAGACACTAATATCTCCCCAGGTATTTATGAATTTCAGAAATATTCCCTTGGTATATTCCCAAATCTTTATCTTTATCTGTTTGTAACTGCTTCTTAGACAATAAATTTATTATTTATTATTATCCTGGAATTTCACATCGCTACTCGTAATATGTGGTCGGAGCGTCAAAATATCACGCATTGGTGTACACGTAAGACTTTCTTTTTTTTTCACAATAGAGAATATATACGAATTCAGGATGCGAGGATGCAAAAATCTCAAAATAAGTAATATCAAAACGTGCTCTTTTTGATATCTTCACAATTCCTACGCATAATAACGAATTTCTCTTCATATTATCGTAAAAAAAGTAACTCAACAGTCCTTTGTTAAATCACTAAGGTAAATATAATTAAAGTACTTACCCTTCACCACCTGAAGATTGAGACATTGCAATGTACTACCAACACGTCCGAAGAATATTTCACTTCTAGTTTGGTTTTATCAGATCATAGGAACGTCATACCGATAGGAACTACGATACGTTATCACAAATGAATAAAAACACTATGCACTAAATACTTGAAAATGAAGTGGAGTATTCTCTCGTTTTCGTTTTAGGGATTCACCTGTCAAAAACACGTCAAATTACGTATATTTATGTATTATAGAACTCGTCCGGGTTATTTTTAATAAATATTATCTCCAAACTAGTCAACAACTCCAGCACGAAAAAAATGAAAATAAATTAATCTTATAAAATTTATTTTGAAATTTTTTAAAGGTGGGGGAATATTAAAAGTTGCAATTTTATTAATGTTGAATTTAATTGTTCTGTTAGGAATAAATAGTAAATAGACCACCCGTCTATTTGTTATAAAATACGTATATTTATGCTTCGTTGCCTGGGTTAATAAATAAATGTATCGTTAAAAAAGGCAGTTGCAAACTGCGCAGAGAACAAACTCATTTACTCTCCGGGAGCAAAGCAAAGGACCAGGCAAATCCGCGAGCTAATCGCCGAACCTAACCCGAAAATAAGATGGTCCTACTAAATTTAAGAAGGAAAATTTATTAGGAAAGTTGTAGGACTATTATCAGATCACAATACTCTTCGGAGATATGGAGATGAATCTGGATTCAATGTGTAGGAGATGCGGCATGAGGAAGGAGACCTATCCTTCTGTGTTATGTTAGTACGAAGCTTTTGCTCAAATTAGATACAGTTTCCTAAGTTCATTTTTCCCGAAACTTTAGAATATCAGGAATGCTAATATTCAGTCATTGATGTCCATTAGCGAGGCCATTGGGTTGGAACCATCCTATCTGAAGTAAGGGGTATAAAGGGCCTCTGACCATAACCGGGCGCGCACAAGATGTAATCTAACCTTACTTCTGTGGCATTAACATAGTTCATAACACATCTAAACTGCTATAAAACTTCGCAAGATCCGGTCGATCAAAGAAGGCGCAGGTAAACTACCCCTACCACTTTCCTTCTTGTACCTTTGTATAAAACCGAAGGTACTGTAGGCCCTAAGATGTAGAGAGAAATTTCGTAGTGTGAAAGCTCTCGTTACAGTTAATAGAGAATAGCCAACCCGCCCAGTCAGTATATTCAAAGCAGTCTTCCAGTAATTTTAACTGGAAAATGATAATTGCAAAATAATGAATTCGCTCTTATTTCAATAGGTTGGATCGTAAGGATTAACATGCATTTGTGAATTTATTTATTAGTACATCCCGTTCCTAACAGAGTCATTCTATGATATTTAATTACTCAATCCTTTTTCACGAGTTGTCGGGAAAGGTCGCTGCTCGACTGTAGTGGCTCAGCGGAGCGCCTTCGCCGCTTTGCACGTAGACTGAACGAGGTAGAGCGGTGACTAGTTCGATCCCTGTTCGAACCGAGTAGTGTTATAGCATGACTTTTCCTTTAACCGACCTATGTGGGGTCAGTGCTCCAATATGAAACGCAATGGGGGGAGACGGGTAAGGACTGACACCCGGCAGAATTGTCACAGACTAAAAACTACGGACACTGCCACACACCAAATGGGTTGACGCAGGAATAGATGGAGAGCAGGCTGACCCATTGCATGTAGACTATTCACATTATACAGATGAGAAACAGACACTACTAATACAATTTACTAACCAATATCAAGTTGTATGCGAGGTAAGAGGGCAAGGTTTCAGTCCTTTCTACGCCATCTCGATATATTTTCCAACAGCCGAAACATTTCCTTTCGAAGAATATCTACATACGGTGGAAAATACTATTAACCAGTTGAAAGACATGCCAATAATAAAAATAGGTATGGATGCAAACGCAAAGTCAGATATGTGGTTCAGCAGCAGAATGCATGACTAAGGTCAGCTTTTCGAAGAATTAGTAGGAAGGAATAATCTATATGTCGTCAATTCAAAAAGTAAATATGAAAACATTTTGGACATTAGAAAGAGGGATGTCAAGTATTGACGTTACCTTAACAAACATGAAAGGCTTTAAATGTATCGACTCCTGGAAAATTATTCCTGACATAACTACGAGTGACCCCCGAATGATATAATTCACATGGAAAGAAAACTTGTTACATGTGGAAGAAGAAGAACAAGATTTGCGCTATAACATCTCAAAAGTAAATTGGAAACATTTCAACTTCATCTTGAAGCGAAACTTAGCTGTCTTCAAAACGTCCTGGTCACGTCTCTCGTGCGAGGGGAAAGCAGAAAAGCTGACAACATTATTCAAGAACCTGCTACAGAAATCATCCCTAGAAGAAACACAATTATTGCAAATAAACTGAGATGGTGGACCCCCACTTTAACTTGTTTACATAAAAGAATGAAATAATTTTGGAGGGTTTACCAGAAAACAAAAAAAATCTGTTTTGGGTGATCCAGGCGGTATAGTATTCTCCAATTTCAAAGAATCAAGAAAAGGAGTCAAAAGTGAAGTGCATAAAGCAAAAAAGAATTCTTGGGTGCAATATGTTAAGGAATCCTCAATGGATGCCTGGGGAGTACCGTACAAAATTGCAACTGACAAAATGAAAATAAATAAAGTGATTTCTACGATACGGCTTGATAATGGATACTCCACTACATGGGAAGAAACTGTTCAAGAATTATTGAACAAACTACTACCGGACGACTCAAATCAGAATGAAGACATTTTTCATACCAACCTTCGAAGTAAAACCAGCGAAATTTATGATACGACTTTAGATGACGTAAAAATAACGCTTCAAGAAATAACATATATTGTAAATTGCTTAAATAAACGGAAATCACCTGATCACGACATGATCCCATCTGAACATATTAAAAAATGGATTGAATAATATTATTATGCCTTTGGCCGACACTTATAACCAGTGCCTGAGCAAGGGAAAGTTTCCAAGCATATGGAAGAAAGCCAATGTACGTTATATACCAAAAAGCAAATAAAACACAGAAGAAATAAGGTCATTTAGGCCAATCTGTTTATTACCAATTTTAGGGAAAATCCTGGACAAGATCGCAACCAACCGTATTGTGAAATTTATGGAAGATAACGGTGGATTCTTGAACTGTCAATTCGGCTTCCGAAAAGACTGTTCAACAGAAGATGCCGTAAATAAATTAGTCACTGGAATAAAAAACACCCGATACAAACATTGCGTGGGACTTTTCTTCAATAATGCATGATGGCCATATATTATACATCGACTAAGGGAGATCAAATGTCAAGATCTCATGTACAAGGACTATTTTAAGAATCGCAATGCGACAATTAAATCTGGAATATATGAGAAAACAAAAATCATGAACAAAGGATGTCCACAGGGTTCAAATTCTGGACCTATTCTGTGGAACGTAATCATAGATCCCATTCTTCGTGACTGACATGATGACAATTATATCGTCATTGCGTATGCTGACGATACGACCGTTCTCATAGAGGTTGATAAAAGAGCCACATTAGAGGCGCAGGGTCAAGAGGCTATTAGGAAAATTATGAAATGGTGTGCAGAAGCAAAATTGGAGTTGTTAACAGCGAAAACATATTTGATGGTTTTCAAAGGTGGCAACACTGGAACCGCGCCGCGATTATACATTAACAACAACAGAATAAAATCCGTGAAAATACAGAAATACCTGTGTTGAATTAAACTTCAAAGAGCATTTGGAAATGGTATGCTCTAAAGGAAAAGAAACTCTTTTCAAAATCAAGAAGAATAGCTGGCGAGCAAAAAATCATCTCGCCTCGCACTCTAAAGGCAATTTACCAAGGAGCCTTCGTGCCAATGATTATATACAGCTGCTCTGTGTGGGCACCAAGATCAAGAGCTATACTTGATGAAGCTCAAAGAGTGCCTCTATTAGCCATCACGAGAGCATACAGAACATCTGCAACCGAAGGGCATAAAGTGCTAACAGGACTTTTACCTCTTGACCTCATGGCACAGAAACTAGCAGACAGATACGCAGTGAGAAGATCCTACGAGTATTATAATTGGTGAGGGATATTACTCTGCGGAAACCAGCACAACGGGTCAGGTAATCCTTAAGACACTCGGAAATGATAATTCAATTATTCAGAGAAGTTCATGGAGGAACACAATCACCAACCTGATTCTGAAACGATGGCAGGAAAGATGGAGCGAGTCATCCAAGGCACGTTCTGGCTTTACTTTTCTGCCATGGGGCGACGTGGAGCTGATCATCTTCCCAGAAAAGAGTCAGAATGGATCATCACCAACCACGGTCCGTTCAACCAACGACTGGCATCTTTTAACCTGACAGATGACCCGCTTTGCCAATGAGGACAGAGTGACACATCGTTACATCTGCTAACAGACTGCTCTGAATTTCGCTACATTAGGAATGAGTTCGAATACCTAACCAAGAAGAAACTAAATCGAGAAAACCTGGCTTCTCTATGGGTTTCCAATCTTCGTCCTTTGTTGGAAGAACTAATGACTTGGATCATTACACAAAAACTTGAATGGGAATAGAGACTCCAAGAGCTACGTCGGACACGAAAGAAAATGTAACATAGCTTTAATATGCAGGTAGAGAGTAATTTTTATTTTAAACATATTTCTTTTTATTTAAATCACAAATTCATGTGTTGTACAGAATTATATTAAGCAAAAACAAGTATATTTTTATTTTGACACAGTAATTACTACACTAAGAATTTTAAATATCAATTGTCATTATTATGTGCTTTATACACTTTCAATAATTTGAATTTTAAACCATTTTTATTTTTATTTTAATCTGCTAGTAACATTTTACCACTGAGAATTTTGTAATTTTATTATTATTATTTTAGTTTTATAAACGAAGGAGTAATGTTAATAATACCAATTTTACCACTTGACCCGAAGGATGTCCCCAATAACCAAAAATAATCCTCCCAAAGAACAAAAAAAGACCAATAAAATAGCCCTGTAAGAGTAGAAATATGGGCATCATGCCCAGGAGTTCTACTCTACCCCTTCCCCACTTCCTTTTTTTACTCAAGAAATAAATATTTTTCAAAAAAAATTTAAAAAGATGAGGCAGACAATTGAAATCTGTCGAAAACATTATTGATTTTTTGCGGTGAAGAAAATAATGAAAAAAACGAAATGTTAGGTTGGAGAACGCTAAATCCCAAAGAATAATAATACACTAAACTTTTTACTGTGAAAAGTTATCTCTTGAGTATACAAATGAATGTGAAAGATACAAAAATATATAAAAAACTTTAAAAATGCAATTGATTGTATAATTTGTATACATTGAATAATGAAGCATTTGGAATCACTGAACTAGGGGCGGAATGTTTCCCGACTCATTCTAAATGATATTCTATCAATGACTTTGTATCATCTACTCACCACATGTTTTCATTCAATTAACCAATTTATTTAACCAACAATCCGCATAATTCAATTCAATTGACAAAGGTTCTACGGAACACTTTAAGAGCGTGAGTTCGAACGATCGCGGCCAAATTCAGTTTCACGCACAAAGTACACTGCCGAAAACATTGGCGACGCATTCTATGCTTTAAAATGTATCACAATAAAATTTGGACTGAGGACGCTCCTATGTTTTATCAAGACATTCCCTTATTGGGAGCAATCTGTGCCACCTCCATTGGGCTGGAACACCCTTAGAAGTGAAAGGAAATGCAATTTTCGAGAAAATCGAGCAAAAATATCACTTTTCAAAATGTCAAGGAGAGTTGCAGACTCAATACTGTGCACTCCAGTAACTGAAATTTAAAAAATCAACCACATCTGATGACCCACCCCACGCCCTTCTCCATCACTCCCTCTGGAAATGGTGTATTTCAGATGTTTCAAAACTACTCAGGATTGTGTGTGCTTATCCAATAAACATGGTTTACGTGTTTTTTCATCAATGGAAGAAACCATCTGCGAGCCAACCCTTCAACATTTCACCTCTTTTGGAAAATTTTATTTATTATTTAAATATTAAACATATTTTCATAAAAATAGGTGAAAATGCCATCTTGAACCCTTAAGATCAAATATGTTTACCTGTTGAAACATGAGATTCCTAATTCGGAATTTGATGAAACCCGCCACACTTACAAGTGTGAGAGGGTTGCCTACTAGAAGGCGCAATACAAAACGAGCGATAATTCGAAAAAATGACTTGTCGTAGCTTCGGCGGAGTATAACGCACACTATTGGTAAGAGAAACATGTACGCCATACATCGATCACAATAAGAGTCTGTGCTTACTAGAGGATCAAAGTCGCAATGCTACCACTATATGTTCAACAAGTAAACAGATTTGAACTTAAGGGTGCAAGATATGTGGATATCAGTCCCCACCATTCACTTTATTTTATTAAGTTTTATTGAATACAAAAACTTAATATCTATTGAAGTATATACGTGGTAAATTCAAAGAAACTATCATAACTTAAGCTGCTGAATACATGCATTTAAACCATGTAAACTTACCATGTTAAACCTTCTAATAACAGACGAATTTTTATCACAACGATTACCACACAAATGTGATTTCACTTCACAAGTACCATTAAAATTACAAAATCAATGGGTTTTCCACTAGTGTCTACTACACTCTTAATTTAGTTCCGACCATATTTACACACGTCAGATTCAAAAAAGTATTTATTACAAACTAGCAGAATTACCTGACGTTGCCCGGGATTTCAAAAGAAACTTCAAACAATCATTGTTGGGTGTACTAGTTTTAAAACACCTAGCAACAGATCTGGACTTCTTTAGCTCATTTTGCTTGGCGTTACCCAAGGCCCTTGTATAACTAGCTAATTACGAGGCGTTACTCGGGATTACTCTTGGACTAATCCACATTTATTCAGGGAAAAAAAATCTATAAAGTAAATTCAAAATTCTTTTACTTACTGTTTTCTAAGAATATATGTACCACATCGTAATTTTACAAAATCTTAATAATACAAGTTTAATACAAAACTTGACTGTATAGACCACATCGCGGGAGACGCGTCAATAGAATATTCGCTTCCGATACATGACGCGGCTGCACTATTTCATTACAAAATCTAAATTTTAAGATTTAAAGACTTTTTGGATCTTTGATAAATGCAGAAAGCAAATAACTCATTAATTTGATTTATGACTGATATTCTTCCTTCTTAAATTACTCTCTTAATTAAAGTATTTCAACACATCTATTTTTAATAACCTTCTATCGATAATTTAGGTTATTTTTTTAGATTCACTATAAAAGACGCTGTCGCGGACTTTTTTGCAGCTCTCTTGGAGGTAAACAATATCGCCATTCATAGTTGTCACTTATCTCTAACCGTTTAGGCAGCGTAAGCAAATATAACTATAATCTTCACGATTTTATAGACATATCCTATCAAAAACACTTTCTATCCACGTCGCTATCTTTCTTGCCACGTATTTCGTTTAAGTTAGCATATGTTCATCCTTGAAATCTAAACTATCTCTTTGCCAAATTTCATCGCGATTTGTCCAGCGGTTTAGTCGTGATCAAGCAGCAAACAGACGCACATTTTCGCGTTACACTTCTGACTTCCATGTTACACAACACTTCATAGAATTTACTTTTATTGGTATAAATTTTCACTTTAATCGCCTCATAAACATAATGTTCACACAACTGTCTTCGAAAATTTCATATTTCTGTCAAATTTCGATTTAGATGTGCATTGAAATTTCCATCCGATGTTATGATGTCTTGGACATCTCTATTTGGATTGAACTATTTCCTTTTTTTTTTTTTTGCATGAAATCAACCTTATGTATGAATTTATAGCTTGGCCGC
>NNCF01130642.1:193435-205045 GCA_002313205.1 Laupala kohalensis
AATCTTTTACTTGTTTACGGATATTACTATTTTACGTGTTTACCATTCATGGTACCAATAGTAAAGCAATACAACAGGATAAAAACAACACATATTACCATGTTGCAGTAGCTCAGTGGTAGCGTGCTCGCCTTAAGATTCAAAGGACCCTGGATCAAACCACGCCGTAGTCAGGCTTGGAAGACGGAGATTGTAAAACAACGTTCTTGTAAGAATGAGTGTTACAAGTCTCATCGAATACGATTTAACAAGGAAATACGATGGCTAATTCAACGTTGTCAAGAAAGTCGTGTATAGATGATTTGACTACGTTGTTATGGCGTCGTTATCCGACGTCGAATAATATTTTTTTACGACGTTTCGAAGATGCCATTCTCCGACGTTTTATCGACGTTACATGCGTGCGCATTGGTAACCTTTTCACGACGTAGTTTGACGTCGTTACGACTCGAAATTTATAGGAGGGATGCGAGGTGCTGATTCGGTACCCCCTACAAACCAACACCTATCATATTAAAAAAATTAAAAAATCTTTAATAAATAATTTTGTGTTAAAGGGGCAGTGGATTATAAAAGTTAAAGTTTCTCTTTATTTTGTAAAATATTTTAATATACACTGAACTCATTAAAAGTACACATTGACGTATAACAGGAAAAATAAATTAATATAGTATCGTTCAGGCCTTTTGATTGGCGAGATCTCTTAAAATGCCATCTCAATCTATAGTATTTATTACCTCATATTCTTTAAGCCAATATTGCCAAACCACTCAAGTGTTCTTAATTTTCGTTCTGAAAAGATACTCTCTCCACTAAGATGAGAAACTGGAATTGTGAGCAAATTCTTAAACTAACAAATGTGTTAGGGAAAGTGCCAACATATGTATTTACTGTTAGATAAGATAATGTTCAGAGGTACCCTTTTTAGGCAGTATACCAAACATACTAAAAGTAGGTACTCATTCGGTAACTAAGCTGTCACACTCGTCCCTCACTTTGTCAGTAATAAACTGACTGCAGATTCTTTCTTATTGATATGTCGAAGATTGTAGCAATCGTACCGAAATTAAAAATATCTGTAATGGTTCTGCATTTGGTCAAACTTTTTCGTCGAAAAGTTCATTCCTGCACCCAGAATAACATCGAAAAAGTGAACTCTAAAACAGGTCTTTCCTTCTTCAAGCGGTTCATCTTCCTAAGAAAATTGTTTCTTCACCTTTCTTGGGCTAATTAGAACATCAATTGGATATTCTAGAGAGATACCCAACTTCTCAGCCAGATCTTCTACATCAGATATGACATTGTTGAGAACACTCTTACAGCGCATGGCTAAATGAACAAGCTTGGGCAAAATAAGAATTTCAACTACTTGAACTAGGAACGCAGCGCAGCGATCACGATTCCCATCCGAGAGCTCGATCACAACTGAAAATATAACACTCAATAATCTGTGTACCACTGATTTATAACGAAAAAAGTTTAATAGATCTGTCATCTTGTGTCCCGTCCCTTCATCAAGTGCAGATACGTTTTCTGTTACTTTGCTTCTCTTATTCCCTCACCTCCAAAATATAAAGAACCATCAATAAATAAAAGTTGAAAACGTCCAGTTATAGCCCTTAGCAGGGCAAAGTATTGTTGATATACAGGGTATAATGGTAAAGACAGGAATATAAGAAAATGCAGCTTGATATTAAACCGTTCAGATTGTGAATATTAAAAGGGGATATATTTAAAAGACGAAACATTGACTTCATTCACCCTGAAGTATTCTGCTGATGGCGTTGGCGTTTCTTTCTTGTGACAATGCACATCTACATATATCATGACCGCTCNATTCTGCTGATGGCGTTGGCGTTTCTTTCTTGTGACAATGCACATCTACATATATCATGACCGCTCCCCACAATATCTATCTTGTGTGATCCCACTCTTCTCCAACTACATAACTTCTCCTAGACAAGACTAGTGACTTTCAGCGTATATTAGCAGTTGTACCAAAACCTTCTTTTGACAATTTGATGTTGCCGTGTCCCCAATGTTCCCTCGTTTTATTATTTCCTTTGTAAGTATATATGTCTATGTAAGTATATTGAATAAAAATGTATTGTGTCCATTTTCTATCAATTTCAGCAACGTACATGTAGGGTGGTAGACGAACTATGGATGAGTTGGTGTCATCGCGTGGATACCGACTGACCTGGCAATTTTAAATCAATTAGCAATTCGTATGGTGTTGCCAAATCTACTGTGTCTATTTTTGTGTGCAGTACACGTTGCTAATAATAAAGAGAAATGATGGCTCAGTTCCTTCGCGTTATTACCACGCCTTTCCTTCTTCTTTCCTGAGCCAAGGTATTCTTACAAGTCTATCCACATGACTTCCCAGCATATCTTATTTTCCGTAGTAGAGTACATGGTCCCTGCGTCCAGTAGATGCAGTGTACCGAATGCCCCAATCCGTGTCCGTTCATCTATCATTTACAACTTCCTTGAAATTTATTCTGCGATATGGAAGACGGAATCTCGTTGAATAAGGTAAGTAAGAAGCACATTTGCATAAAGTAGTACAATGATGAAGAGAAACACAGATAAATAGTAATGTGGGAGTTGCCTAGGCACAAACAACAGCTATAAATTAAAAATAACGTAACAATTATCATTAAAATATTATTAACCCACTACAATTGAGTTACCTGATTTGTAAATAAACATGTGTTCATAAAGAGTGGTCTGAACATTAGATGTGTAAATAGCTGAACGGTCAGCACAGAAGTTATGGCTCCAAAGACATGTGGAGATGACCTATAGAGTTTCGCACACCACCTCGTCCAAATTTTTAAGGGTGAAAAAATATAAAATTGTTAACGAGAAGCATCATCGTTTCGACATTACCGCACCAATACTTGACGGTGGCTCAGTCCGTAGAATCCTTGACTTCACGCCGTTTTCTAGGTCTCATGTTCATGCAAGAGTGAGAGATAGAAAACTAATATTATGGTTACATCAACTAGAGCTTCTATAACTATACGTCAGATAGATCACGGCAATATTTAGTTAAAAAATACCCTCCCTTGGGACACCACCTTGACATAGCACTGACCGTGCAGGTCTGTGCGCTCTGATGAGGCTGGGGGCTATGACGGTGGCAGTTGCATTATTCTCTAGGCGGTGATAGACGTGGTTAGGCGCGTTAGGTGATGGTGTAACTGCTGGTAGGTTCTCCCATGTCTTACAGGTCCCAACAGAGGAGCCAGACGAAGTGTGTCCTGCATCGACTTTTTTTAGCTCTCATACCCTTCCTGCACCCCCACTCCCTCCCCTCAGGGGTTCCCATCTTGGGAGTTCGTACGTAGCAACTACGGGTTCCCGAGTTGTATCAAGCATTTCTTCCACTTACTTGTGTTTGATACTCTCTTTTTTGCTTTCCTATTGCGCCGTTCTTGGCCAACTCTTGTTATCTTCGACCCCGACGCTATTAGGTTTCGAGGGCTAGGACGTGTCTTTTCTACTTCCTTCTCTAATCTTTCTGTACAACCCCAAGGTAAGGTTTAACGTGACCCGAGCCGAGGCCTGGATGGTGCAAGGGGTATTCTGCATCGCAAAAGGATCCTATGTGATACCTGGCGACCTCTCATAGTATGAAGCCCTGCCTAAACATGCAGGGCTCTGTCGAGGTGGACGTTTATTCCCTAACATTTCGTGAGAACAGTGTGGAAAATGTGAAATATAGAAGGAACAAGGAGGTCACTTTGAGCATATAGATGAAAATTTGACGAATTTCGGCCCAGTGAAGCTAAAATACGAGCGAAAAAACTTCATGTACGTTATGAAGACCATGGTTACGGTGGGAATGCAATCTGGAAACGTTGTCTTACAGGTGAGTGAGTGAATAAAGCTGCGTGCTAGCACCAACAGGACTGTGCTAGGATCGTGCGAGGAACATTTGGTGGCATTTTGACAAATGGTTCAAGAGAAATAAATTTACTAAAAACATGTAAACATGGAAGGGCACCACTTCAAACGTATATTATGGAGTAATCAAGCAAAGGATTGCGCATCAATTTCAGTAAGAGTTAGATAACAGTGCGAGGTAGCTGCTTGTAATAAATAAACTACATAAAATTGGCTGCTGTGTCTTCGAACCTGTGACGAAGATATTGTGTCAAATATTTCGGATAACGGCCATATGTACTGTGAGCACGCTACCGAAGGTATATATAAGCAATGTGACACCGAAAATACTTACAACATGAAACACTCAATACACAGTTTATATCTTCCATCGCATGGTTACTAAAATACTATATAATTGGAAATGTAGCGCTGTCTATGCCAACACAGTGAACTTTCTACGTGAACCACATTTCTGGTTAGTATCTGTGTGTGGGAAACGTGGAGGACAACCCTTTAAACTATACAGGGACAATGGTGGCACAGAAGGAGGAGGGAACAAGGGTTGGCCTGCAGGAGGGAAAAGGGGTTCGGCGAGCAGCTGCATATCTGGAAGGGCTGCAGGTTGGGGCCTCGCCGACAGCGCATCATAGTGAGAGTGAAACAAGTACGCGTAAGAGTTAATTAAGTAGAACACCTTCACCCCGCGGGTACAGTAATGCCAGTGAACACAGAACTACCAAGGACGACACATATTCGATTACAACGCGGACTAGACGATGCGGGGAATAGACTTGGTGATAAGAAGAGCGATAAATGCATATACGATGGACTGTTGATAATCTTCGAAAGGGACAAATTTAAGACTTTCCCCGGAAAATACCAGCAAAAAATAAAGGACAGAGTGAAAGAGCGATGGCGTCTGACCGAACAGACACGGAAAGAGGCAGACATTTTGAGGGAGCAACTGCACCAGATTACAGATTTGGTAAATGCACTGGGGCTTATCCTAACACTTGGGGACAAATTGAAAGGGGAAACTGTTGAATTGCTTGGCAAAGAATCACTGGACCCTTTAGAGGAAAGGGTTGCGTCAACTATCGATGTGAGGTGAAATATGCTTCAAGCGACTCTACATCAAGATAAGGACTATGCTTCGACGGATAGATATAGTAGGATTGAACGAAGGAGACCAAAGCGCGATAAGCAATAAACAAAAGATGATGCAAATCCAGATAAACGACATCAAGCAGACATTAGAGCAAACGAAAAATGCTGTGAACGAAATAGGTGTCAAGTTGNCCAAGTCGACAAACAATCAAAGAGACCAAGGGGCAGTTCGGGACAGCCAAAAACATACGTATGCTGAGGCTGTGCAGCGCACAGGAGCCAGAAAAGATGTTTTAATAGGAAAACGCGATGAGACAAAGAATATCAACATACACCAAATTTTTATAATGTAATGAGAAGAGGGAGAGAGGTGATTAATATTGATGAATGTCGGCTCACACGTGGGGATAAACTCTTTGTAAGAGTTGAAGAAGGCTCAATGAACGAGAAGAACCATTTACTAATGGATCACACAGAATTGTATCAGGAGGAAACACGGAAAATTAATTCTAAGATAATAGTTTATGGTGTGCCGGACAATGAGGAGGAAGAATTTCTGGCAAAAGTTCGAAGGTAAAATTGTATTTCAGAAGAAGAAGAAGAAGGAGCAGGGATACGGGTGATAAAGGAGGTTGGAAAGGGCGGCTGGCGAACGCGCCACTAGATTCTGGAAATACCGATTGAACTCAAGAAACGGGTGCTGAACGAGGGGAAGTATATGTGGCATACACTTCACACAGAGTTGTAGAGTTTATAGAACCACTCAGATGCTTCAGGTGCCATCGTTACGGGCATCAAGCAAAGATCTGTAGGAAGAAAGAACAGATGTGCGGGCACTGTGGTCTTTCGGGGCACGATATACTAACGTGCTCCACGCGTTTGGACACAGCAAAATGGGTCAACTGTACACGAAATGTTCAGTTTATCATATAATACGCAGAAAAAAATCAAAATTTGTCATATAATACGCAGAAACACCAACGACGAAATTAAAATTGTGCAGCAAAATTTTCACGGCGGGGTTCAAGGAATGATAGATTTAGTGAAATATGTCACAGACAAGAGGGTAGATGTATGTGGTCTTCAGGAGACTTATTTACGGCAGGGGCGGTTAATCAACATACCATTGAGATACAAGGCCGTCTACAGACATGGAGGGAAATCGGCAGCCCTCATATGCGACGACCATGTACATGGTTTAGAAGTTCGTGAATATACAACTAAAATTGTTTAAGTTGTAGGGGATAGCAAAGGCAAACATTGATGTTATGATAATTAATGTGTATGTTCCATTCGGAAGTAAGAAACAAACTGTTTTCCAGCAAGTCGGCCGAATACTAGACAAATACAGGAGAGCAGAAATATATTTAGAGGAGACTGGAACATTCGGTAACGACTTCGGAGTGACGTCGTAGACAATGCCCGAGGCCGAGCACTGGAAAAATTAATATATGAATACGATTTACATATCATAAATACTTACGGAATATAAACTTTTGAAACAGACAACGGACGGTCCATAATCGAACTCACTTTGCAGACAAAAACGACAAAACCACAGCGACTTTGGGGCTGGTAGACGACAAGATAGCAAGCGATCACAAAACGATACTATACGAAATTGAAAAACGTGACACGACGGTCGAGACTCAAGGCAATATGATTAACTACAGAAAGTTTGACTGGAAACGTTTGAACATAGTGAAGGAATTTAACGACAAATATAGCATCAGATGTGATATCAATAATATAGACGAAAGGGTGAACAGAATTCAACAACATACGTTGGAATTTGTGCGCCCATTCTGCGGAAAACAAGGAGACGGTTTTCGTATAGGAAGAACCTGGTGGGATCCGGAGATAGAAAGCATGAAAAAACACGAACAAACTGCGAAGGCGTTATAAGAAGTGACAGCCAGGGATGGAGATCTAAGAAAAAGAGAAGCAGGAATACAGAGAGTACCTCCGAAGATTTAATAAAATAATACGTCGAATTGGGAAAGATACGTTCAAGAGAATATAGAAACAAATGTATGGGGACTTCCGTATTTAATAGGGCATGAGAAAATCAAAATTACGACGACTTGGAGTTATATACAGACTGGAATGACGTTGACGAGCGGATGGCGTGACACCGGGGAGCGGCTGGTTCAAGATATTTTACATGGACAACAGGCAAGTACAATGACTGGACAGGAGTACGACATAATGGAACTTGGAGACGGGGACAGTATGAAACCGACTAGGTACAGCAAATGATAGGAGAACTCAGTGGTAAAAAGAACCCAAGTTTTGATAATATAACATATGAAATGGACAAGGAATTTGAGCACAAATATAAAGAAGAAATAACTGCGATTTACAATTTATGCTATGCCACAGGGTATTTCCCCAGAATGTGGAAAATAGGACAATTGAAATTGTTCTTAAAGCCAGGTAATCGAACCCTCAACAAGCCAAATCGTACCGACCAATAATATTGTTACCAATACTCGGGAAGAAACCGGACAAAATAATAACAAATAGAATCCAGGATGGCTTGAAGGGTAAAATGAATTGCAATCAGTATTGTTTCACAAAGGGTCGCTGCACTGAACGATTAGTTTAATATTTTGGTGTGGTACATATAAGAGTGTATNAATGGGAGTCCTGCCGATTGAATTGGAGCTAGACCGTCATCTTCTACGGTACACGGTACGTCAGGCTCGAGTGAGTGATGTGATAATAAATGGAATGGAACGTGGATGGAAGGGAAAAATCGGCTGGGCGTTGGTCGAATGCTGGAACACACGGTGGAAGTTGGTGGAAGAGGGTCGAAATACGTACTGCCTCATAAATGATGTGAGATTTAGTTACAGAAACAGAAAATGGTTTCATCCATCGCACACGTTGTTGGAGATTCTTACAGGACATGGCGACCTCAACACATACTTAGTGAAAAGGAACCTACGAGACTTCCGACTGCATATGCAGGATGAATGCTGAAACAGTGGAACATGTACTCTACGACAGCGTGCTGACGGAGGAAGAGAGAAAGGACGATGGCTCCAACAACTCAAGCGACGTAGACTCTTCAGCGATAAAGACATGACCAAGTACATAGCAACCGAGGACGTGTTTGAGGAAGCGACGTGGCGGTAGTGGAGGTAAAAACCCTGACCCCTAAGGTGTCCCTTGAGCTCAAAGACCACGATGAGCTTACTACAGGAAAGGATATCAGAACGGGAATTTTGAAGAATCTTGAAGGTATTGAGGGAGATCAAGTGGTTGTCAAATCCCTTCGCAAAGGGTATTGCGACACTCAAACTGCTGTGGTTAGCCTTTCGGAAAACTTTGTTTGCAAGGCTATCGGTCTGGGGAAGAATAGAATTGGCTGGGTGAACACTCGAGTCCGGGAGAAGTTTGTCGTTTCTAGGTGCTACAAGTGCTGGGCTTTCGGACACATGGCTCGGACTTGCAAGGGGCCCGATAGGACGAACACCTACTATCGCTGCGGAGAGACAAGTCATAAGGTGAAGACTTGCACTAAGTCTCCAAGCTGCTTCCTTTGTCACGAAAAAGTACACAAATGTCATGCTTCGGGCGGCCTAAAATGTCCGTTCTTCCATGAAGCGTTGCACAGAGAAACGACAATGAAGATTATCCAGATTAATCTTAACCAATGCGAAGCAACACAAGATATATTAATGAAAACTGTGCGTGAGCGAGACACTGATATTGCAATATCTTTGTGAGCAATACAAGGAAATTAACTCACCAAAATGAAAGTCTGACGCAACATGCCGCGCAGCAATCTGGGTTTGTGGATATCTCCACATCCAAGAATATATGCAGACATACTGCGATGGCTACGTCTGGATGAAGGTAAGTGGAATATTCGTTTACAGCGTCTACGCTTCCCAGAATATATCACTTAACCAACATAAGACCTTATTGGACCAGGTGATCGCAGACGCCAGAGGTCGACGACCATTTATCATCGCTGACGACTTGAATGTTAGGGCGGCAGCCTGGGGAAGTAAAGGAACGAACAAGAGAGGTGAAGCCCTTCTGGACACATTTGCCAATGGCGACCTCGTTCTAGTAAATGTAGAATCCACTCCTACTTTTGTTAGAAACGGTTACAGTTCAATTCTCGGCTTAACCTTTGCAAGTGACTACCTGAGTAGAAAAATTATGTCTCGGAAAGTTGGAGGCTTCTATGCGCATAGTGACCACCTGGCTATTGTGTATAAAGTAGAACAGGTCTCTTGGATTATACGCTCCTTCGATCGGGAGGCTTTCATAGCCATGCTAGGTGGCAATACTGAACTCACCGGAAATGTAGATGAAAGATCTGAACAACTATTCTACCTGGACTAATCTAGATCTTCCTGGACACATATAACGCCTGTCTGCGAGAAGGGATATTCCTGCCATTTGGAAGCAACAAAATCTCGACTAAAGGAAAAGGACCACCAAATGAACCGTCCTCCTATCGGTCAGTCTGTATGCTGGTTACAGCTGGTAAGTTACTAGAACGTATCATTTGCAACCGACTAGAAACCTAGACGGAGATTAATCATGGTCTCTCCGATAACCAATACGGTTTCAAGAAATCAAGATCTATTGTGGATGCCATAGATGTAGTCATTAACACTGCTCGTACGGTCATTGAAGGTAAGAGATGGAAATGAGGAACTAAAAAGTACTGCCCTCTCGTCACCCTAGACGTGAAAAATGCATTTAACACCGCAAAATGGCAGTGCATATTCGATGCTCTGCAATTCTTGGGTGTGCCTGAATACCTGATGAAGATAATTGGTGACTACTTCAATGGAAGACATCTTAGGAACTGGACTGACCATGGCTGGAAAGTTTATGAGGTAACGCGTGGTGTTCCACAGGGTTCGGTTCGTGGCCCTATCCTCTGGAACATAATGTATGATGCCGTTCTGAGACTTCCACTTCCAGAAGAAGCGAAGATAGTTGGCTTTACCGACGATATAGCAGTCATTGTTGTTGGGAAATTCCTTCAGGATGTCACTCTCAGAGCCAATAAGGCCGTGGCTACTATTCGCCGCTGGCTTGCATTTCAACTTGAGGACCATAAAACGGAGGCAGTGGTCATATCCAGCCGAAGGGCAAGAGAGACCATTACTCTCAGAGTCGGTGGCTGCGATATTCCATCCCAACACTGTGTGAAATACTTAGGTATTCAAATCGATAAGAGGCTGTGATTTTATGAGCATCTCTGCAATGCCAGTGCGAAGGTATCACGGGTGGCTAACGCACTGGCGCGATTAATGACCAATGTTGTAGGCCACAGGCAAGACCGGTGAAAACTATTATCGAGCGTGGTTGCTTCCATCTTGCTGTAGGCCACTCCGATTCGGTCACGCACCTTAGCGGTCAAAGCGTATGGACAAAAGGCTAAATCATCCTACCGTAGAGTACTACTATGGGTCATTTGTGCCTTTCGTACATATACATATAATGCAGCTTGCGTTCTGGCAGCAATGTCACCAATTGACCTTCTGGCAGAGGAGCGGGCCAGAACCTGTCGACGTGGTAAAGAGGAGGGTCAAGTTTCCCAGCACACGATCGCTACAGAAGAAAAGCAGAAGACATTTGCGCTTTGGCAAACGACATGGCAGTCGTCAGATATAGGACGATGGACTTACCGCCTTGTACCTTCCATTGAGATATGGGACAAAAGAGAGCATGGGGAGTTGGATCACTACGTCACCCAGTTCCTAACGGGGCATAGGTGTTTTAAAGCATAGCAGCATAGCTTTAAAGTGATCGATAACCCATTATGTCCAACATGTCTCTCTGAGTCTCGATGAAGAACTGTCACCAGAAAACATCGTGAAACTCATGTTAGAATCACCTGATAACCGGAGCAATATAGATAACTCGCACTATCAAAGAGCTATCTCTGGAGAGAATGAGACAAATGTCTGTAAGAGACAACCAAGAGTAGCTATTAGCTCTCCCGCTCCCGAGAAGTAATGCCTAACGATGGTTCCGCGGAAAGCGGTGAAGGGGAGGTGTTTTTTTGTGGCTCTCTTCCAACTGCATCCCCACATACTCCTCAAGTGGCGAACCCTACAGGGCATCTGTTAGCAGATTTTTCATCTACCCTCGTAAAAAAACATTCAGTTTAAAAAGATCGTTTCGGTGCTATTAACCATATCGAATTCTGACACCGAAGTATGTGTTAGTTGTTAATACTAAGGCGTAATGATAATGAAACACACTCGTTTACATAAAATCATAATTTTCTACGTCTATTTACATCATTTAATTCTACTCTTGTCGTTAAAAGCAAGCTTTTCTCGATATTAATCATACTGAACGTCACTAATAATGTACACTTTTATGAAAGGCGTAACCCTACTACTAATATTCTTCTACTTTACTTAGATGAATTTCTAAAAACAATCAAAAATCTTTAACCCGTACTAAATAACCTATTGACTCCGTAAGACAAGCGATCGTGCTAAACGATTCCTACACGACATGGGCACGTAGGACGATCGTCGTACGAAATTCAGATGGCTTGAAATGCGATTTTGACCTCAGACCACGTGTTACCACAAGGACGCTTATGAGGCTGGGATG
>NNCF01130642.1:206159-229233 GCA_002313205.1 Laupala kohalensis
CCCCCACTGGTTTCTTCCTCCGCCGCAACGTTCCTCGATATTGCTCGCGTCATAACTGTCTTTTGGCTATGCGCAAGGGGACAGTGCCACGTCGTTGTGACAGCTTGCAGTAACTTCAGAAATCGCTTGGCTTTAACTGAGAATCGACTGAACGCAACACCATCATCTGAAAATCCTGTAGCGGAACTCGCCCCTAAAATGGAAATGAAAGATTTTTAAAAATAAGACGAATTATTGACTAGAAATATAATTTTTGCAGCTTTAACATAATTAACCTATCAAATGAAATATCATTTACTACATAACTTCTCCTGAAGAGACTGAAATTTTTTTTCAATAAAAATACGTAATTCTGATATAATTCTAAACTATTTTAAGGATCAAACTATCCCTGAACAGACCTCGAAGTGCCCAAGGGGTTCGCGGAGGGTAGAGCTCCGCAATTACTTGACCTCAGCACTAGGAGGAGATGTGGTCAGCATCTCGCTCCGACCAGTTTCACCCCAGAATAAACCCTGGTACTCATTTTACAGCAGACTGAGTAGGCCTGGAAGTCGGTCTGGATGTTGAGGTGTGATGAGAAATCCCCACCAGGGATCAAACCCCGGCCATCAACTCAGCGCTCTACCCACTGAGCCACGCTGACTCCAATATTATCGGATCAAATTCTTAATAAATCTGTCTAGAAACAATTCAAATGTATATTTAACTTTTCTAATTAAAAAGAATTATATGAGATATTAGAAATTTAAAGAAGCAATATATCAATAAAAAGAGTTGTAGTTGTGTAACAGTTTAATAAAGTTTTATTCTTATTAAATGTTGGCCACTTTAACTGAAGCAATATTGTCCTTAAACTGAATGATAACGAAAATATAAATCATTGGGGAAGACCTTAATCTTGCATGCTGGTTATGAACTTGAAAGATTAACATTACGACAAAGTGAGTCATTTAGACGTATTTAAAAATTATATCCCTTTCCGAGTATTAAAAAATAAATGTTTCTGAATTTTTTGTTTGTATAGAACATTTCAGAGCCTTAAGAAGTATTTCAGCGTATCACCCCAATAGTGTGTGTTTCAGCAAATGAAAATGAGAACTATTATAAATATGCTCCTAATTGGAAGCTGAAAAGTATTGTTTATATATGTTTGTCACCAAGAACACAATTTTGCCTATTGCAGTATAACCATAAAAATTTGTAAAACAAAAAGAAACACATCAAACAATTATTTAATATCCCCCGAGTAAGTGTAAATGTGGATTATTGTGGAAAATTGACTCTTAAATCTGTAAAATTAAACAAAAATTTAAAAACATTCAAATACCTATAATTAATTTTTAAAAATTTGTCAAGGTAATGTAACACGAGGCATATAATTAGAATGAAAAAATATTAATTGATAAAAGGCATTTTGGGAATTTCTTTTTTCTTTATTATTTTAGTCTTTCCTTTGAGTTTCTTCCAATCTCTGTCTGCTCTACGATGTCGCAAGCTTGAGTGTATGAATATTTTGAGCGGCAATATCCGGTGTTTTGTAAACTATGTCACTGTCTCCTACGTTCTTGTCTTTCGTAAGAACTGTTAATTACCCCGAGTTGCTCTACCCGATGGATAAGCTTGGTGGAAGGCTGGGCCCAGAAACGAATAGGGTGGGGCAGTGGTAAGCACATCAGCGCATTAAGCTGAAGGCTCCGAGTTCAAATCTCAGTCCCATCTCCCATTTTCATTCAACATAACATAATTAATCCGTTACCTGGCAGTGTGGTTCATTGCAATTTAAGATATTTCTGTATGTTTGTGGACTCCAGAATTGGAAAATACTGCTCCACAATCAAGTACTTCCTAAGGGAGTTGCCTCATATGAGAATTGTAGTCTCTATGAGATCACCTCAGAGGTCTGTGGGTGTCGCAAGTTGAATGTCAATGGTAGACTGGAGCCAGAGGCGAACAATGTGGCGCAGTTGGTAAGAACATCAGTGCGTTAAGCTGAAGGCCTCAAGTTCGAATCTCAGTCCCATCTCCCATTTTCATTCAACATACCGTAATTAATCTGTTACCTGGCGGTGAGGTTCACAGCAATTTAAGAGATATCTGTATAAAATTATACATATATTTTTGTATATACTATTCATGATTTTCGCTTTAAGGAAAGTTTATTTTAAACCCAAACAGTGTTTAACTGAGTTGTTGGGAAATCCTCAAGTTAGTTTTGTGGTGGTGGCAGCAAAACCGTTACCAGCTTGAAAATGTTACACACCCATGTGATCAATGCAAGAGTCCCGGGTTCATTTCCCGACTCGTCGCCATTTTCACCTGACTAAAAATTTTCACATATCTTCTCCACACGTAGGGTACACAGAAGAAAAAAAAGCGAAATGAATAAGTGTTAATCACATTCAAAAAATTAAACTTTTTTCAATTCAAAATAATACAGCAATCAACTCATAACGACTTGATTAGTGAGTGATTTTTTCGTAAATTAAATACATTTCATCTCTCAAGTTTTAAAAATCTCCTAATAATACCTTTTCAATAAAAAGTAGTAGCATTTAAATGCTTACTGGAACTAAATGTTTACTTAAGTGACCAAACTAATTACTGAAGTATATTGATAAGAGAGTTCATGCTAGGTTACAGAAGCAGTTATCATGGAACATCTACTGCCACGAGTAACAAGTGCAGTGTTGCCAAGTTATCCTCATGACAATGGTGGTCAGCTATCCCAGTCTAAAACCGCGAACAAGACAGTACAAAAAGTCAAATGACATGCGACCTCTGAAAATGTACTTCAAAAATTAATATAGATTTTAGCCTTTATTTTTAAATAAAATTTTCCTTTTTTTTAATATTTGGACAGTAATTTATTTTCAAAAATAAGTTCATTTCTCATAAGAGACAATATATTTCACCAGTTTATTGAATAGCAAACATTTAATGAAAATAGTCAGCAAAGAAGTGTTTAAAATTCTAGAATTGATAAAAGCATGTTTTATTGTGTCCATATACAAAATTTAAGACGTTTAAAATATTTTATTCTCCGTCGACAGAATGACATTTAACTTAACTTAGGAATAAACTTTTTTTCACACACAGTACAAGCATAAGGATTTTCTACCCATGATGTGGGGTCTTGCTGTAGAGTGTTTTAGCATATCACTTCACATCCCATCACTTCCTGAACTTTAGCAGGCATAGTTCACATTTAAAGGGCTAGCTTTCCTCCAACAGATACCAATGCAGGCCAAGTCAACATTACTACCAGAGGATTGTCCAAAGGTCACTGACAAGGAAACAAGCAATCCATCGTCATCGTCTTCTCTGGATTTTCCTAGCAATAGTTCCTCTCTATAACTCATTTGCAGCCCTATACCTGGGAAAAGAAACAAGCATAATGTTTTCAGATGGTTAATATCTAACAATACAATTATGTCAAGTAGATGAAAAAGACAAAAGCATACCTCTTCTTCGTTCTGTTCATCACATTCTTCTTTAACTACAGAAACAGAGACAAACTCTATCGGCTCCAAACACTCCCCTTCCTTCAAGACCAAAAAAAAAAAATAACAATTTACTACCAAGAATTACTGAAGACCTTGTTGTTCACTCAATATTTATTAAATGACATAGTGTTTCCAACAAAACAAATTTCTCACTCACAAAAATATCCCTAAGTCCAAGAGGAATTGTTAAAAATTGTATTGCCTACACATGTCCTATGTCTTTATATTAACATTTAAATTTTTGTCCTATGCACTTAACCCATTGTTGTCTGAAATTTCTTAGAATTTTTGCAACCACTGGGGCTGAATTATTTTCATTGCCCTAGTAGTGTATACAATAACAATTTCTTGGGTTTGCTAAAGTTATGTTTATTTTTATTTTGACATTTTAAAAATATTTTTAATAAAATGACGAAATAGAAAAATTAAATTTACTTGTGTTTTGTGGAAAAAAAATTATTGTATTTATTTTTAGTATGAAAATTCTTTAGTATGATGTTCTCGATATCTCTTCCGATTTGTCTGAACCTTCACTACTTTCACTACAAGTATCCTCAATATTTTCATTCAAAGCCTCACTCCGCAAACTTACTCAATATAACAAACATTTTATTTCGCCTTGACGCCGCCATGATCACGTACTTCAACACTCTACAACCATTTTACTCAAACATCAATATAAAAAATAATCGGTGGAGAACAATCGATATTTAATAATGAACTTCTGAAAGATTCAGAGAACTAGTAGAAATAAAGACATGAATGATATCTAGTAATCATAAGTCAAAATCCAATCTCAAAGTACAGGATGGGCACTGTCCATCTTTCATCAGAAAGCCCCCCAAATGTAGAGGACGGACTGGGGTCCATCTTTCATCAGGAATGGGTTAAATGATACCAAATTTTTCAGTTCACTCAAAATGGAATGGAGTCACAAGAATAAAACAATGTTCCAGTTCTGTGGGAAACATCTTTCACCATGAGAGAGAGTGAACGAGTGAGTGAGTGAGGTACATATTCATCAAAACAGCAAAAACTATTGGAGGTAGGAACGTGAAATGTGGAGAGAATGTTGCATTTCTATCGTCTATGCCCACTAACAAGGAATTTTTCTGTACTCCAATTGTAAAAGAGCAAAATGTGACATTTTCAATTTATGCTATTTTTACTAAATAATTGAAGTATTATCAATTTTTTTTGTATTTAAACATTTCTAATTTAAATATGTAAAAACTAGAAACTAAGAGAGAGAGAGAGAGAGAGAGAGAGAGAGAGAGAGAGATACGTATGTGGGAAAAAGACTGACAAGAAAAAAAAAAAAATTGAAGGATGAATTTATAAGAGATAGCAAGTGCAGGGGCAAAGCAGAGGAAGGTAGGCAGACTTGCACATACATATGAGATGTTAAATTTAGATGGATAGGAACATAGGAACTTTGGGGGCTATTTGACATGAATAGGGAAGAGGTGTATGTGTAGAAATGGGCACGAGTCTATTGCACTTGTGCCCGAGCGAATGTTCATAATGAGACAAAGAAATAAGGGACCATTAGGATAAGCACAATAGGAAAGGAATTAACAAAATAATAGGCACAAAAGAATAATTTAATGATTTTGCTGATTGCATAATGAAACTATGCATGATATGAGACACATGCAAAGACACAACATGAAAATGGCAAGAGCTTATGCCCACCTCCCGTGAGTGGCAAAGGGGCACGATCCCATAGAGAGGATTAAAATGGAAATAAGAGAAACACAAATTATCCATATATTGACAAAGTTGTGGATATGGAAAAAATTTAATGTTTTCTTTGTATTTTTGTCAAATACAAATAAATTAACATAACTCAGGATATTGTTAAACAAGCAATTATGAGAACAAATATAAAAAGAGATACCTCTCTTCTGTCTTCTTCTTCACTTGAAGGATGTGCCGCTGAAAACGTATAAGACTTGTGATCTACTGTGGCTGCAGATGTGGTAGGAGTAGGATCTCTCCGCCTGGAGAGCTGGAACAATTTTGTAAAAAACAAAGACCTTAAAAAATAACAGATAAACAGTATTGAACGAAAGAAATGTGAGAAAATTGTGACAAAGTCAAACTAGCCTCTTCACAAAAATTAAGTAAGTTTCATCAAATTACTCAAATTTAAAATCATTGAAATTTTTCAAATCCTTAACTACAGCAATCACAAAACCCTTTATGATATTCACCAATTTCACATTTCAATATATATTGTGATTTCACTTTGAAAAATAAGTTCCGAACTGTATTTGTACCTCCTCTAATTGTACTTGCAAGAGAATGTGTTTCTCTATAAAATATAGGAACTGCCACCTTATACTGGTCACAAGATAAAGCAAAAGAGTATTATGATGAAATGTATTTGAAGTGTAATTGAATCTCTTTTTTAAGAAACAAAGAACAGAAAGTTTCCATGATACTCAAATAAAAATAAATTTAAGTGAACTACTAACTTAGATTTATTAAACCATGTCTTTTTGAAGTTCCATTCAAGGGCTATCTTTTTTGTTGTATTCAAATTAAAAACATTTTAATTTTCTGAAGATGATGTGTTTCTCAAATCAACATATAAAAAGGTAGTACTAATTACTGACATTTTATTACATTTTGAACATTCTATTGAAATATTTACATCGTATTTAGCAAGTAAAGTAGCAAACATATTTAAATGTTTTATTTATAGTTTGAAGTTCAGGCCATGAAGCCTGGTCTCCTACCTAACCTAGACTTGGGTGACAAATTGGGAAGGAGAGATGTTGGATTATCAGGGAACTTAAGAGTACCAAACCAACACGTCTGTAGTAGATGAGCTGAAAACCCCACCCAATTTGGTCGAGCAGGATTTTAACTTGCACTTTACTGGTCCATCGTAGTGTGGAAGCAAAGACATTACTACTACACCACTGCAGTCCATATTAGAATAAGTAAATATAAAAACAACTAGGTCAAAAATTAGTAGATGTTGTTACAAAGAAGTCATCTAATCATGTCAGACTTCATCAACTTCCTCTTTATGCACTCATGTCCAACTGAATATTCCTTGACAAAACTGCGCTTCCCCAGCATATTTCAGACATTGTTTTTACTTTTGTGACGTTATTTTTTTCAGATTTGTCAGTTAGATTTTCTTAGAACCTCAAATTTCAAATAATTTTCATCTCAAGAGCAAGAAGGGAACTGCCATGAAATAAACATGCGTTTCAAACCCATTCATAAAAGTTCAAGTTTTATCTGCCCTATATTTTCTAGTTCATAGGTAAAATGATTCAACTGAGTTACTGGAAGGATTACATTATCTTCTCTCCAAATTTGCTGGCTAAGGGATCCAAGGGACAATGTATTCTTTTTGAAATATTTGAATGCCAAAGTCTGCATCATTAAAGTCATCAGAATCAACCATTGCAACATTGCATCTTTTGAAAAAAGAATATGCGGAATGAACTCTGTCTGTGTGTAAACACTGTCTGTTTTATGCGATTCCCCTATTATTGTAGCAAAATCTGTCAGGTGAAGAGAACAAATGGCCTGTAATGGGATAATAGTAGCGTGTAACATCATTACCCCTCCAAGGTACTATACTAAGATTAAAGTGAGGTTATATGGTTTTTTATTTCAACCAATTATTAATCTTAAATGTATAATCTTTATAAATAAAATTGCAGTCTGTGTATGTTTGTGCTCGCAAAACTCGAAAAGTAGTTGGTCAATTGACTCAAAATTTTGACGCAACATTGCATTTGAATACACACATTTTTATAGAACCATACCCCTCATTTCACTCGCACATATGACTGACAAGCACACTTGTCATAATTTACAGTCAAGATGCCAAGCAGGTTACTTGCCCCGTGTAAACAGATTTTGTAGGCAGGTTACCTGCCTTGCAGCTTGCTGAGCAGGTCACCTACCAGGTAGCTTACTTTGTGTAAATGGTTCTTTAGAGACCTGCTCGTGGCTTTACAAGCTCCTGAGATGCGGGTGGTTGGCGTCGAGTGCCCGTTTTTTCTCTGCAGAATCTCCTATGAGATTTTTGTTAGATGTATACAGGATACTCCTCGTCAACAAAGGATGTAGCCAACGGGAACGGGAGGAAGGCGAATTTCCTGCGCCTAGTAACGGGAACCCGAGGCTAAGGGAATGAAAACCCCGACAGAAAACCCCCAGGAGACTGCTCTCTAGGCAGCAAGGAGAGTGGCGACTCCTGTGTTATTCAGCTATGTCTGTCCTTTGCTTCCACTCACTAGAGGCAGACTTTCTTCTGTATTCTTTCCTATATGGCCTCTCTTGACCACCTCTTGTTTGTTTCAACCCCAACAGTATTAGAGTATTCGCTGCTGAAGGGAGTCTTTTCTATGTTCTTCCTAACTTTACTCTTTAGGGGAGTAAACCCACCCAAATCCCGCTGGTCGGAAGTGGTAGGGATCTGTCCTATCCTTCACCGTGGTGTAGGGTTAATCACCCATGCATGTTTCAAATTGATTCAGAGTAATTTAGATAACCTTGGACAGTTGGAACAACTTAGACGACCGCGCAATGGACAGGATATGAATATTGGCATATGGAATATTACATCATTTACCAGAAACGAAGTAGAAATAGTAGATAGATGGAGAAGTATAAACTGAAGATACCGGGGATTAGTGAAGTCTAGAAGAAGGGTCAAGGAGAGATGGAATTGACTGAAGGATACATAATGAGATAGAGTGGAGTAGAAAGGAAAGAAAGAGCGGCAGCTGGAGTGAAAATTATAGTCAACCAAGAAATTAATAAAAGAATAGTAAACTGGAAACCCATAAACTCAAGTAGATGTTCAATTAGAAGAAAGAGTGGCACTGGTTGAAATATATGCACCACCAGAAGATAAGACTGTATTAGAAAAGGAATGTTTCTACCCAGAACTACAGAGAATAACAGAACAAGAACAGGAAACAAATGATCAAGTAGTTATAATGGGAGATTGGAATGCTCGAACAATACTAGATATAAGGAAAGGAAAAGGTAGTATGGGGAAGTACGGAGCAGAAAGTATTAGAAATGAAAATAGAGAAATCTGAAATGGAGAATTCCATTTCAGTGCTAGAAAGCGAATACATACTTCTCTCATAACATACATACTTCTGTCATCGCACAAACAGCATGGTCGGTGTATTTCACTGATGCCTTATAGCTCAAACCACTTCTCACTTTATTCATCCATCTTTCTACATTTGCTTGTAGAAAGCAAGCTTGTACACCATGGATTCTTGCCTTGTAAACCTGAGCAGCACGGATTTTTGCACTGCGAGCACGAGCTGCACTTAGACGAGCTTCACGCTCATCCACTGTCTCCAAAGATCGACGTAAGGCACTGCGAGTTCTTTGCAAAAGCAATCGCTTTTCACGATCTGATGGACTTTCACTTAATCGCCATGCTCTGGTCCGCCTTGCTCTTACAGTATCTCTTGAAAGATGAGACTTTTTGCGCCTAGGCATATTTCTAGTATTGTTCTTCAACTGATTATAGAATATACAATAAAACAAATCGACAACGGCATTAATGCGAGAAATATGATCCCAAATAGTTTGCAGGTTTAAGTATCTCTCTTATGGTCAGAGTCATATGTACTAATCAATGATATCTTTAAGTAACTGGGTGGGGCATATCACCCTACAAAAAAAGGGCCAACCAAATTGGAGAAACTTTTGCATTTTGCATTGTCAGCAGCTGTTGAGCAACCACCCTGGAACGAAAGAGAAAGAAAGTTGTAGCCTGCTATTTGACAGCTTATCTCAACAAGGAGGAGGAATTAGAGAGTAAGAAAGAACATGCTATGGGAACAGTGGTCTGGTTAGTCAGATACACCAACTACTAGAACCCTTTCAAACGACCACTTGAATGTTGCTTTAGCTCAGAGTATTTTGCAGTGCTTGATGCATTTTGCACAATCGCGTCTCATCTACTGCTATGGATATGTAGATGAACCTTTTTTTCTTAAATATGCTGCTTAGATGTGCTTAGTAAAATAAATTTTCCACATTTCCTGTAATTTAATGTATCTTACACACAGACAGGTGTTGATGGTGGGAACAAAGTCTCCCAAAAAAGTATTCAAGACGCATAATGTGAGAAGACATAATGTGTAGTAGACATAACCCAATGAAGTTGACAATACCTGAATAATTAATGTTGGTTCAGCTTTTCTGACTTTACTTAATATTGATCATGTTTTGGATTTATTCTTTTAGTCAATCAATAAAACTACTATTTAAAATATGCCCACCTTTCGACCACCATTATTTCACCCATCATCAGGGCTACAACAAAAGTATGATTGTTACAATGTGATGAAAAATAATAATAATTAAGTACGCATATTTATAAATGATTTTTTCTCTCATAAACTATTACCTAGTTATGAGCAACTCGACAATGTTATTTCCTCCTCATAAGCTGCACCCTTCTTGTTAGCAAAATATCTTCCTAAGGGCTTAGTGGTTCACTCATGAAATGTTGCTCATGAGGAAAACTTTACAAATTTATCCGAGTAATCCATGTTGTCACTTTTACCTCATAATATTACACTTTGTTAAGAGAATAAAAAACCTCTTAATGCAAGAATAAATCCATAATATTGACATAGAATAATTTATGCAAAATAATTTAGTTATTTATACATCATTTTCATATCTCATTTAAACACTTGTTTCAAAGCAATCCCATGCACTATCCGAGACACCAGAACCAGCATGTGGTGTCAGAAACAGGAAAATTATATGTACCTCGCTTTTCCTGCCTTCTTCTTCAGACGAAGGATGTGTTGCCAAAAGATTAAACGCCTCACTAATTTTAGAAAGCTGAAACAAAGTTCATAAAATTATTCACTTAAAAAAGTCATAAAAGGAAGAATGAGCACTTTTAGTCAGTAATTACTCATCAAATTATTTTGACTGTAATTCTCTTCAAGTTTCTAAATACTCAATAGAGACAATTACAAATCTTTTCATTTTTTTTTTTTCAACAATTTTTTATTTCACTTTGAAAATTAAGCTTGTAATCTGACAATCAATTGACAACTCTTTAGTGTGGGGTCATTCCATGTCAAATAAACAAAGGGTCTAAATCCATCTCAGATTTTGATAAAATTTGTCTGGGATTTAGCCATTACATAGACTAAGAAAAGTATCAAGTATTGTTGTAAAACTTCTACACATTTGGAAGTTACAACTATGTCAAGTTTGGACAAAATGCCCAAAAACAGATCTACACAAAACTTGGGAATTGCCCTGGATACTCTCCTAATTGAGATAGAGTGTCATTTTACAGCTTTTTGGATTGTTACAATGATATACTAAGGTCAAAGACACTAACATATTCAAAATCCAAATTTTTACTTTTTATTTATCAGAGAACGCTGTTTTGAAAATTTTCAAATTATTACTAGAAATAGTTTATACCCTTGTAAATTATCCGAAAAAATTTTAATGTGGGACAAAATGGGTTCAATCTTAAAACAATAAAAGAATGTAGCTACATATCTTGTTGTGTACTTCATGCGGAACTAGAATTCTTCTCTTATACACACGATGGCTACCTCGTGACCAAATTTTATCAAATTCTGAGGTTGTGTAAAGAATCTATAAGAATTGTGTTGATTTGATGTGGAATGGCCCTATAATATAGTTTAATGAATGAACTTTGATATGCAATACTATAATTCTCTAAATTATGTTTGTAAGAGTATTTGCTTCTCAGGAAAACATAAGAATACAAGAGAATGCAAAGGAGTATTCCAACAGTACTTCACGTTGTCAACAAATTAAATCATATTCAGTTTATTTATAAAGTAAAATTTAGATGTTTACCAGATATGAATGAAATATAATAAAATGAAATTAGAGGATCTAAGTTTTCACTCAATAATTTGTATTCAGCAATACGTGCAGTGATATTTTGTGGAATTTTAATTGTGATGCTCTAGAAAAAATATACTACTGACAACAAATGCTCAAAATACTGACTGTACAATAACTGATGGAGAAAACATTAAAGAAGGTGAAATAAAATCAAATGTTTTAAATGACTAATAACTGGTTAAAGTGTGTAAGAGTAATTCTCTTTAAGTTGGAAAAAAAAATTATGAACATTTATTAATAGTAAATTCCTAGTGAATTCAAAATATCTATTGACAATATCCAGATTTTCAGAAAGAATAATAATATCTTGGTCTGAATATGAACACTTAAAAGGGAACTACATTCAATATCATAAAAATACACAGGTGTTTAATCAATATTAGAACTATAAATTTAAAACATTCAACCAAACCTATTCAAACACTTTGTTGGAGGGGATAATACAATTAACTATTACTTTTGCCCCTGAACACCTATGTATTTTCTCTATAAGGAAATTGTAAATTTTTAATTATTCCTACGTGACTCAACCAATTTCTGTCGTCCTGATTTCGTAGTCTGAAAGTCCCGTTTCCGGTCCTGGACAGCTTGCCTGAATGCAGCAAGACGCTGCTGTCTCTGTTCCTCAGATTCATTTCGAGCTTGCCTCCTTTTACGCTCTGTTTTAAGCTCCAGACATCTTTTTCTAGGCATTGTGGAAAGCTAATAGAGAATTCAGAATGTTATTAGTTTTCATTAACAATTGAAATGTCATTCAGAGAAGAAAGGAATTAAATATGCATGAATTACCTTTGTTTGTCATGCAATGATAATTGAAACTATCATTTACACAACATTGACATGTGAATGCTGAATTAAAAGTTAGTTGTCGTTACTTACAGGAGAGTACAGATCAAGGTGTCCTCTGTTCCCTGAAAACAGTAAATGGCATTTATAAACAATTATCCAGTTCTCTCTTTTTTTTAAGATAAATAAACACAAAAATGTATAAATTAACTTTGTTACAATTGTTATATTTCTTGATTATTCATTTACTTTATTTGCTGTAACAACAATTTCAATTGGCAGAGCAACAAATTATCCCTTTCAACTTTCTCTAGATCATAAGGTAACTGATATGAGAGCAAGGCACCTAAAATTAACCTCATAATTAGCATTTACTACTTAGGTCGACACTAGCAGCCTGAAATGTTTGGCCCCGTGATTTGTTAATTGTCATAGAAAGTAAACACTTACAGATAATTGCACACATACAAATTGAATAGGGTAATTAGTAGTGAATATATGGGCTCTAATGACCTTGATGTTGACGAGCCCTAAAGCCCCACCAAAAAAAAAAAAAAAAGTGAATGGCTTGATTTTTCCTTCCTTTTAAATGCTTGACAGTAAATATTTGAAATTTCAACATGACCAAAATACTGATTTGTCATTAAGTTTGTTAGATAACTCAATAGATCGGGTATTCAATTTCTATAAGAGCTTAAATACAATTTTAAGTAAGAGTAATATAATGAGGGCAAGGGAGACAAAATGGAATAAGAAAGGAAAACATGTAAATTTCACAATTGGGATAATACATCTCACATCTTAAAACCAACAAATTTCTTATTGAGTTTAAATAGAAGTTGGACCAATTTAATATTATGGTAGAATCCTAACCTTTTTCCTTCCTATATCCTTCCATGAGTACTGCTCATAGTTTTCTATCAAATTAACTACAAGCAAACTAACATTAATATAATCAAAGCAAAAACCAACATATTATCAATATTAACGACTAAATTTATAATTTGTATCTCTCCTTTCACCTTTCACAACTACCACCAACAGCAATTCCCGTCCCCATCCCACCTTTATGATGAAAGAGAAGCAAACAAGTAAAGTATATTAACGAATTAATTTAGGACCAGGGAGTAAGTAAAATATGACAACAAGCATTCACTATATTACACATTGAAAATTTTCCGTAGTCTGACAGCATACAAAGTGTTGCTGTACTATTTTCTTACCTTCTTCCACTAGGTCTATGTCAAAGCGATTCGACAAAATTTTCGTTCACTTAAACATGCACATGAATCCCAACTCATTCACGGTTTATAATTTCTCCAGCCCTGCAATTCACTTCAATTTTCAAATTCGCAAAAGCACTTTCACCTAGAAAATCAATTACATAACAACTCACAGAACTGTACGGCAACTTTTCATAGTTTGACAAAACATAATGAAATGCCAATCGATTTCATGTTCAAACACTTCAAGAACAAGCACAACGCACTATTCCATGTGCGTCAAATCTTTATGATCAAATTACATGATTATGGTGTCAAACTACATGCGTCAAGTTTTGTCGTTCGATTTCGAACTAAGTTAAAGTCATTTTTCGAGTAAGGCGGGATTTTTCAAAGCTGGTTATTCAGAAGAAAGATTATTTTCTAGGTCTGCGAAGAGCTGATTGAAAAGATTGTGCGAAACAACGCAATCGTAATGAAGCTGAAAGCTGACAGTGAATAGAAGAAGTTACTAGTAACTGACAGCTGTCTACGGACTTCCACATATGCGCAACGGTGACATTTTCCCGCACCAAGTCCAAGTTCTGTGTAAAGAACTTTATTTTTCTAAAGTCAAGTCTCGTTTCTCAGCCAAGGCTTAAGTTCTACTTAAAGAGACTTTATATAAAGAATTCGCCAAGACGTTTAGTGCGCGAACAGTTGACAATAAAATCTCACATCAGTGAGATAAAATGACCGCCTGCTACAAGCCAATCAAAACGACGGACATCTCTGACTTTTCTTTATTTATATAGAGATTTAATTAACAGCAAACATGTCCTATAAGAGCCACATTTACTACGCCCAAATTTTATAGCCCTTTTGGCACCAGCTGTTACGCAAAGCTTCCATCTTATTGGCGGAGAAGGGAGAAAGGGAGTGAGAACGACACAATCACGTGACCAACTTCAGCTGATTGATACCACTATGAGAAACTGCGCGTAGTCTTTTCCGAAATATGAGAAATCCCGCATTATATTTCTCTCTTAAATTAAGATCTCTACTCCTGTCCTCCAGGCGACAATTTGATGCATTCTTATTGTCGACAAATACAGAGTGGTGATCTAATTCTTATATACAAGGTCCAAGAATTAACAATTGCAATATCTACAAAATGATTATAGAATCTGAGAGTTCACCTCCTGGTTCCAATGGAGATATGCTGTGTATGCCAAGTATGTCACATAAATCAAAGTCTTCCATGTTTGTGTAGCAGCAACGTAGTGGCTGCTTGAGGAACAGCAATTTTTCTCTTTGCAGTGCTACACCAATATTTGCATGTGTTCTCTCGTTCACTGCCTACACAAGAAGACAAAGTTACGGACGTTTAGTCTTTCAATTTGAGAACACACCCATTTTCATTTACCCTGACATATTCATCCCATTCTCCACTCTTCATTTCTTTATGTTTTGTAATTGCTTTCGGCTTCAGAAATCCTCTTTCACATTACTGTCTCAGTCTTTAGGGCTCTAATGACCTCGATGTTGACGAGCCCTAAAACCCCACAAAAAAAATCTGATAAATGTTTTTCTCCAACAAATATTGAACTAATTTCAAACTTGAAACCTATATGAGTAAATTACATTATTTTCATATTTTGGCACAGTTTCTAACAGTATGTTTACAACTCCCGCATCTAAATTCTTCAGAATTACCTTCAATTTTGTTCCATTTTCAGTATTATTCAGCAAAGTCAAAAACTAGTCCAACTGAAGTAGCCAAAATGAAGTCTTTTTAGTACCAGTGGGTTACGTTTTCAGGTTATTATTGCACACACACCCAGAGAAAGGAACCACTCGCTCATATATGGATAAATGTTTGGTTCCCGACAATGTAATGCATTTACTCCTAAGAGCATTCACTATTGGTCTAACATTCACTATAATTTCCACCCCTTCGAGTCTTCCATCTTTACAGTTTAATACAGGCTTCACGTAAATTTCATTAACAAGGAGGTTAATACACACACCTTTTTTTTATAAGATCTCTAATGACCTCGATGTCGACGAACCGTAAAGCCCCACAAAAAAACAACACTTTTTTATACGGGTGAAGTCGCTGCAATTGATTGCCCATGTCCTAGAATTGGATCTTTAGGAAACGAAAAAACAGACACAAATACCTTTTCCCCGGCGTAATAGTTACAACGGCAAAAACCGGGTACGCAACAACAATACGGCACCGCGAATAAAAATTTAAACGATTGCTGCTTAAAGATCTGAAAATTTTGACAACTCTGTAATACAAGACACAGCACACTTTTGACTAAACTAAAATAAGTAATTACAAAGGTAAGGAAATATTTGACAATCAGCAGTGTACATAGCGTCCCCTGGAACAACCCCAATGGAGTCGTAGGAACCGTCGCGACATCCACTGCTATGACGTAGCGCGAGGTATCAATTTACAGCACGATCTGTTATCTATCAGATTTTTAAGTTAAAAAGCCCTGAATTCTAATTGGTACAACAAAAATTGTAGAAAAATAACTCACACCAGGGCTGTCCAACTTATCTTGGCCCGCGGGCAATTTTCAATAGACTTTTGACCGATTGGGTCAGTATGTGATGGGGTTTGGCAAAATGTTGCCCAACGTATAAAGTTAATAGGTCATATTTATTTGTATATTTTTATTTACAAATGTATATTATTTCAAGCTGGAAAAATTAATAGAACATTTCTTTACTTTTAAAAAGTATTTGTAATATTTAGTATTGTAATATATTTGGTCTTCATATTGTAATGTACAACGAGGTAATTCCAAACTAATTTCCTATTTTTTTCTCACTGTACATACCATGCACAATACAAATTATGTCAACAGATTTATAACACAAAATTGTGTCCCCCAATTTTAACTCACCATAAAAACTATTTCCCGGGTCGCAAGCCCGCGAGTCGACAGTTGGATAGCGCAGACTTACACCAATGGATTTGTCATGCTGTACTGCAACTTTCGTTTAATAAACAAATTATTAAACCTCGAAAATTCACAATATTTCAAGCAGCGCCTAATAAGTTAGTTCAGTTGCGTTATCAACGGTTGCTAGATGTCGGTTGGAAAGTGTCATGAGAAAAAGCAATAGAGAAAATCGGTTGAAAAGAGTTAGAAGGCAATGGCCAAAAGATAGAAAAGAACAGAAAGTTCTTGAACAGAAAGTTCTAGAAAGATGTAAAGCGACCAATTAGAGGGCGTGAGAACTCAACCGACGACAGTACGATTTGATTGGCTCACTTAGATCAAATTCAGTTGCAAAAATATCACAAGAGCGAACTTGAGCAAAAACAACCGGAGATCATTCGTGCGCGAGTCACTGCGACGGCTGGTCTTGCCGCCAGCAACGCGGACGGAACACAACTTGCTTGCGCAGGTGCGCAGAGAATCGAGTAGTCCTTTAGCCGCATATATCCGAGACGATGCCGCAATCATACGGACTCATATCGCTTAATTCAGTATGAGCGTTACTTGATAGCGAGTGCATCGCGCATAGGAGTACGCATTTCGGGATAACTCGAATATTTTGAGTTCCGTCGGGCTAGTGCGAACTGACACTCACCGCGAAGGGACTAGTTAACGGTCGTCAATTTTAAATCTACCAACTTGAAGCGCCCGTGACGAGCCTGAATTTTTCGTGTACGTGTTCGCGAGCAAACAAATACGCCGCGACTTTACGAACTTGGTGGTGTCTGGTAGCTAAATACAGCAGCTGTTCATCAAGGTCGATTCAAGGGGAAAAGAGAAATTGTATTCGTCGCCGCTGCCGGATTCGTCAACAGATCAGTTGTCACCCATAGTGAGAACCATCCAATTCCATGTCTGCAAAGCAGTGACTCAGTAACAGCTTATTTTTCAGCTGCAAAGAAAATTATTATTCCATGAACTGATTGATGTATTTTTTCTCATTGAAGTATTTGTAAGTGGGAAATGTAGCGTGCTATTGAAACTTATCTACATGGAGCGATAGGAAGTAGGAGTTGAGTAGTAGGTTATTTTTAGTAGGTGGGCCGCTTAGCAGGGTTTACCAACAACTTGGCCCACTTGGAAGTGTTAGTATAGTTAGAGTTATTGATACTAGGAGGACGTGGATAGAGGAAGGAGAGATCGCTTTTCAGTAGTCACTGCTATATGAACTGGGACAATAATGTGAAAAGCTACAAATTTTTTTGACCCCACCGGGTTTTGAACCCCGGATGACGAGTGAAAACCTTAACACCGTAGCTATGGAAGGGCTGGACTGAAGTCATTTACGCCATAAACAGTGGTTATTTAGCCAAAGAGACAATTTAATTAAAGCGCTGAGCGACCTGTGTAACTATTTTGGAGGGGAAAGAAATTACACTGTGTGAATGTATGAATGTTTTGGGAGAGTAATTAGTTTCTTTTATGAATAAATGTACATTGTTTCACGTTAAGTTCTTTTATTCCATGTGTAGGGATCTAGACGTATGTTGGCCCAATAGGTCGTAATTTTCGCGAACGCACGCCCTGATTAACAAATAATTTACCAAATTAATATTAACAAATATTGGGTACCGTACATTACAATTCACTAGTAAAAAGATTGGTTTGTTGAATGGATAAGGTTTTTTAATACATGAAATGTTTGAAGAAACATGTTTTTACGGTTTTGGCGATATGTTGAATTAATTATTTCATAAAAGACACTTAAGGTGTCAAAAATAAATCTTATTCAGCTAATGATTAATTTTGTGTTTGTGAAATTTAACGATTTCAAGGTTCTACATGCAAAATGTAGTTATTTTTTAAAAAACATTGAGGAATAAAATTTATGCTGTCGCATTCAGAAAAATGCCATAACCATGATATCAATGGATTAAAATGTTGTATGCAGCTACCTGATAGTCATAAATAAAACTGTTTTCATTACGCGACCAGGAAGCGAGTGATTTGCCAGGTTGTAGATGAACCTGCTCCCAGAGTTAAATGTAGAGGCAACCGTCTCTACTGCAGGTTGTCCATGATAACATGAGACAGAAGATACTGAGAGATGTCGCCCTCTCACCCGCTTGGAGGGGGTGAGGTTTTACTGCGCAACGACTTGTGAATAGCAGTCAGCAGTCAATGAAGGGAATGGAGTTCTCCCACCTAAGGCGATGTGCGAGAGAGAGAGAGACATCTCTCATCGTTATACATGTCTATGATCTGCACCAAGTGGTGCTCTTCCTGCTTGAGTGATTATTTGTTGTATTATACTATCTGCCGTAAATGTCATATGGTCGAGATACAGGACTGACATTGTAATGAAATAAATATACTATCTGCCGTCAACGTTGAGAGGTCCGTCGCTAGCCGACATATTTCTCGCGAGATAGCGGTTAGTCATCTGGGCACCTTCACGGCCAGTGGATGTCCCAGCAATGAGGGTGTGGAAATATAAAACTGGTACGGTTTGTGGGAGGAGTTTCAGCATATCGGTGGGGTAGTGGTGTATAGTTTTGGGCAGTGGTCTTAGGAGATGGGGATGAAAATGGGAAAAGAGTTTTCGGCTTGCATTTTTGAATTATTTCAGAAGTGTTGCGTCTGGTCGTGGATGACAAGATGAATCGGAGGTATTCGCGTCTGTATACGCACGGCTACATTGGAGGTACCGAACTGTCATAGGCAAGGCCCGGTTCTCGATCCGAAAGATGCGTGCCAGTTGCGTTTTAGGGGCAGTGGCTCAGATTTCACATGTATACAGAGGAAGGCTGCGTACGCATGCTTTGTAGATCGGAAGTGATAGTTTCAAGGTGACCTTCCTGTTTGAGAAGATTGCTGGCAATTACGTAAGCCGCAAGAAGCCTTTCTCGAAGACCTTCGGTGTGCGGGAGCCAGTCGAGACCATCCATGAAGAGGCCAAGGTATTTGACTCCCGTTTTCGTGGAGTGTGAAAGCAGTGCGTAGAGAAGGATCGTTGTCTGAAGTCGACACTAACCTGGCTCTTTGCAAGGTTAGAATTGCTTCGGTAAAATGTTTCCCATTTGCTGCGAAAGCTACATCGTTCACGTAGAGGAAGCGAGTGATAGACGGTGTGTTGGGAAGGTCAGAAATGTAGAGGAAGGGAGAGGCTACCTTGTGGGACGCCATCATAGATGGGGCGTGAGGAGGAGGGTTTATATTCAACTGTGGAGTGATTGGAGAGTCAGAGGGAGATGAGTCAAGATAATTGATTTACGGAGTTACATAGGAGTGTGTTGAAGGCGAGTAGTCGAAGAAAATTGCTGGGGTTGAGCGTCGTTAGGAAAGGGCAGAAGAGCTCTTGGGCGAGGCGAACTGTCTGAAGTGGAGCGCAGTGGCAACGACGGAAGCCAAATTGGGAGGGAGCGAGAATGTTGTTAGTCTCAATATAAGTGATGAGTTTTTGGTAGATGAGGTATTTAAATAGTTTGCCTAGTTGAGAGATAGGCTGAAAGTACCCTCGTACCTTACCGAGACCGCAGGACTTTTTGATGTTGATTTGTTTTAGTGAGTGCTTGACGGCTTCATCGATTTGCCAGACGCTTGTTCTTCGTTGCTGATAACGGGGCGATAGAAACGCAGGAGGGTTTGGGTGTAAAGGATGGAGGGGTGAAGCGGTTCTGCGAACACAAACACTGCCATTTTTCCGAATGTCTCTATCATAAATGTAACATTTTAACCATACTTTAGGAAACACACTTTTATCCAATACAAAAAGCGTTATAATTTTTGGGTGTTGAACTATATGCTTTTATCAAAACTAGTATTTGTCATAATAAAAACAACCAAAACTTGTTATGGAAAAATGAATCTTTCAAAACTAGTTTTGGTACTCTTTTTTGTCCAATGACTGAATGCAGGTGAAGTGTGTAACATACATTTATTACAATGTGTAGAGGGAGAGCAGTCATGTACTGAGTTTTGAAAGTATGAGAATATAGAAGGACAAAACATCATCTATAAGAAGGTTCATTCCCTTCATGTGTCATATTTATTTGCAAGTAAAAAGGAAAGGCAGTGCAGAAGCATAATAATTACTATTGCTAGTTAGGAGCGCTGGCAAGCATAATCAACTTTTTGAGGACACAGCAATGTAAGATCATTTATGAATTTTGATGAAATGGAGATGAAGTAACACACCAAATAACCCAGGTCAAAAATCAGTTCTTTGACATAATTTTATTGTGTCTCCCCCTAATACTAGCGCACAGTCAATGCTAGAAAGGGGTAATCAATATTACTTTCAAATGACATGTATTTTAACATACTACCCTCATTTGCAGTGGCAAATTTGGAATTTTATATTTTGGGAGAGGACCCGGATCTCAAAGGCATCTGGGGATATGGAAAGATTGGTGCAAAATTCTGCACATTTAAGGTACTTTATGTTTATATAACATTATTACAATGCAATGCAAATAACAATTTATGTTTATTTCATATAATTTAAATACTTACCATAATTTAATTATTTTACAGATTAGAATTGGTTTTTTGTTTTTTCCCTTCAATTTTTGAGAGGAGGGAAGGGAGTGCTTGATCCAGCCTAGAGCTGCCACTGCCCATTTGCAAATTGATCACAACAGAAAAATTTTGCAGGAAAATAAATACTTTTCTATTTAAAGAAATCCATGAAATTTTGGAGTCAGAACCACATCAAGTAAAACTACACTTAACTTGTGTACCTTTGTATCATATAATTAATTTATTTTTATGGCAAGATTCAAGGAATCCCAGTCTCATCTAGGAAGAAGCAGCATTTCAAAACAAAGTATAGTAAAAGCAAATAAATGCTTCGTACTCATTTTGAACGTGTGTGGTGTCACCACACAAATTGCACACAACAGGTGAAGTACTAAAATCATTCATACTCATGGCAAGAGGACTCTCAGCACTTCTGAGAGGTCTAGTCATATGCGCATTAACTGTTTCTAAAAGTAGTCATTACTTTCACCTCTTTCCATTAGCATGAGCTCTCATATGAACTTTGTAGGAAGTTAAGATGGAAAATGCTTTGCCACATATATCACAGGGATACGGTCTCTCTCCTGTGTGTTTCCGCTCATGAATGATTAACTTTTCCTTCACTCGGAAAGCTGCATCACAAAAACCACATTTAAAAGGTTTCTCTCCTGTATGAACTTGTCGATGGGTCTTCAAGTTATACAACTGAGAAAATGATTTGTGACAGTCTTCACATTTATAAGGCTTCTCCCGACTGTGAATGTGTTTGTGCTTGCTTAAATTATGCGATTGTCTGAACTCGGCTCCACACACTTGACATTTGAACGGTTTCTCCTCCGTGTGCACCCGTCTGTGATAGTCCATCTTTGAAGCACTCGCAAAAGATCTATTACACAAGTCACATGTGAAAGGTTTTTCCTTGTGAAAGCTCAAGTGCTTATTTAAGCTACACTTCTGAATGAACCTTTTCTCACACACAGTGCAGGCATACGGTTTTTCCCCAGAGTGAATGCGTTTGTGCTTCTTCAAGACAGAGCTATCAGAATAGGACTTTCCACACTCATCACATGTGTAGGGCTTGGCTCCCGAGTGTTTCAGCATGTGCTGCTTTAGATTCCAGTGCTTTTTGAAGCTTGATGGGCATAGTTCACACTTAAAGGGTTTTTCTCCATCGGATACCAGCATAGATGACGCATAACCCAAGTCTACACTACTACCACAGCTCGATGTCTTCTGTCCTAATGGCACTGTTGGGTTCACAAGAACCCCATTTTCTTCTCCTTGCAGACATTCCTCTACATCACCCACTTGAGGCTCATCAAATGCAGGGCCCTGGAACGAGAAACTACTGTAATGGTTTAAGACTCATTAACATTAAAAAATACAATTAAATCATTACTCACGCCTAGAATTTCTTCCTCTTGTTCTTCTTCAACAGAAACAAAATCAAAAGGCTGCAACTTATCTTCTTCCTTCAAAAGAAGGTATAAGAATATTAGAAGAGATTTCACAAAATATTTAGCACACTGTTAGAGTACAATTATACTTATATATAGTGTATTATTACTGTTTTATTAATACTAATTTCATTCCATTCCATGCGAAGGATTAAAGAGAGTCAATGAATAGTGGGAATTTAAAGAATGACATCAGAACATGCAATAGTGGTTAATTTGCTACTTTTTCAAATTTTATTCCTATTTTGTGCATCAATACATCTATTTGAGCATCAATACATCTATTTTTTCATAACTTTTTGTTAAACTGATTCTGTTTTAGTCATAAATTCTTGTTCAATACTCAAATAATTATTTTTAGTTTACACTTCTATCATTTGAAAACTATCATCGATAATGTTTGTAATAATTAACTTATTTGACCAAAATTAATGTATTTTCCCAATCCATCAAGTGATCATTATATAATGAACGTTAATAGTAGTAGAATTTGTCATATCTAATAAAAAATACAGTAAGTACCTCTGGTTCCTCTTTGTACTGCTGCTCAAATTCTTCCTTAACTATAGAGACAGAGACAAAATCAATTGGCTCCAACATCTCTCCTTCCTAAAATACAAGAGGATTACAAATTAATCATTTATGATATTTTCTGCCAAAATTACTGAAGATTTTGTTTTAAATACAATAATTATTTATTTCCACTCCCCCCCCCCCCC
>NNCF01130642.1:229250-297978 GCA_002313205.1 Laupala kohalensis
GGGGTCCCGAGCTGAGTCTGGCATTATCTCCACTTACTCGTGCAAGGCTCCTTCCTTTCTCTTTCCTGACCTTTCTTGGTCACCTTTAACGTTACTAATTCTGAAGTTGTTCCTAACAATCAACTAATAATGAATTCTCTTACCTCTTCCTCCTTTGGTTCTTCTTTTATATCCATGAGAGCAGGTAAAGGCTCATGACCTTCAATCTACAAGTAGAAAAAGTGTATTACAGAAATTCCTACATTTTACTCTTACTTAATCACAAAGGCATTTATCAATTGAGGTAAAAAATTATGACATTAATTTTTATCCCGATTCCAGTTTGCACAAACATTGGCAATACAAAATTTTTTCAGAGAAACAGAAAAAAGGTTGGTTGATTTTAGTGGATGCTTGTCTTCATTGAATTTAGTTGCTAATAAAGTAATGTGAATAACTATTTTAAATACACTGGGCACATCTCTTACATAGTTCCATTAATAATAAAAAGTTAAAATACTAGTAATTATTTAAATGTGTGTTAATGACCGTTTCTTATTATTTATATTTATATTTGCTCTGAATCTATTTTTTTCTTTTTGGCATTATTATTTCATATAATATTGAAAAGTAATGTAACTCTGAAGTAAATACAGCTATGAATATTTAAAAAACTCAAGTGTGTTTCAAAGCTTCATAAGAACTCCAGTAAATACAGCATAAAACAGTTAGCATTTTTCAGAAACAGGTAACAATTTTGATTAACCTCTTTTTTTAGCAATGACATATATAGGTGTCTTTAACAAATGTAGGCATAAGACCTCATACATTATTTACACTTCAGACAGCTCCCCCAAAATGTACACACCACCATATACTCACTTCCAAATCACAAGAAGTTTTCTCTTCCACATATGATTCTTCTTTAACCTAGAAGAAAAGTATTATAACTTGCATCTATCTGTTACTTAATCCACACAAGTCTATATAATGAGGATATTTAAATGAATTATTTAGAAGATAAATTTCCCAGTATTCAGCTGAAAAGACTTCAGAGCTAGACCAAGTCGCAAGAAACCATACAATCTGGCCCAGGTTCTTCTCCGGCTAGTGGCGGATTTTCCTTGGGCGGGAATGTCATTAATACCTTTGTTTTATTTATTTCCAATTTTTACTGCCCAAATATCTATAATTTATTTTGGAATAATAAATTGATAACAGTACGTAATTATTAAATAATTTCAATTAAAATTTTAAATCCACTGCCCTTGGGCCCTTGATCGGAATTGATGGGATGGTCCCTTGCTTGTTTCCAGAGAGTAACTTAGTTTATTGCCCCCCATGTGGCCATATGCAGTTTGTAACTGTTTTGACAGTAATATTTCTTTATTTATTCAAGATTAAATTTATTTCACAGAACTAGAAAGAGTCTCACAGTTTCATCTTCTCCAAACGATGTACAGGTTGGTCCACCAGGCACACTTCCTGGGTGTGTGACTCCCTGGAGTGGAAGGTCTAAACAGGTCTCCATATCACAGTCCTGAAAACACATTAAATCACAGTTCGACATGAAAATGTTCAAGCAAAGAAGTAAATCAAACATGAAAACACGGGACACACCAAAGTAATCCATAGCCCACAAAAAGCCACAAAAAGACCTATGTATCAGAATGTTTATAAGTTAAGTTGATAGTACACAGGTTTACAAAACTAATAATTGTTAATTATTTAATAAATGAGATGGAGAATCTGCTAAGATTTGGTAGATATAAAAGTACTTTTGAATTAATATAAAATTGATTCTTTTGCTAAGCTTATTTTCATAATTTTACTGTTTTTTATAATTTTCATAATATGGTCAGGGGTATAATGTAGTCTATGGTCAAGAGTGCTATATTTACTTGAATATAGTCCCCCTGTTTCACCCAGAAAAAAATAGCCCAAAAATACGGGAGATCTATATTTGAAGTTCAGGATGGGAAAGCTGCTCTATCAAAGTTTCATGTCCAAAAATGTGTTAAACGAACAAGTTGTAAACGTACTGTAACACAAAGCCAATGAAAAGTAACAAAGCAAAACAAAGTAAAAAGTATGCAAAGAAAACTGTTGGAAATAATAAGAAATGGGTAAGCAATATGGTCACTTCAATCATTGATCGATGATGGCAGGATTTGACGCTCATTTGAAGTGGAAACCAACCTTGTCCATGTCCGTGTTGCACGAATTACCGATTACCCTGACACACAATTCTGATGGGAAACTTCAACGGAATGAAAGTTGTGCTATCGAACAAGCTTCGACGCTAACTTCAAACTGCGAGTTCTACACTATGCTCAGAAACATGGAAATGAAACAGCAGCAGCAGCAGCACAAAAATTCAAAGTAAAGTCGAAGTCCATGTGGATCTACTTAGGTCAAAAGGAGAAGCTGAACTGCACCTGTTAGCTTTTCCTCTTAGAATTCTTATGATTTAACTTATTAGTATCGAACATTTTACAAAAAATTTCATATGAATATATCTCTCCAGTAACACTTTATTTTTACTTAGAAATTTTACTCAATTTCATTATTTTATTCTCAGTTTCACCTAAAAAGAATAAGGGGAGAGGAGTGAACTATATTGAGGGGAAGGGACTACTTGATAATGGGTGGGCCAACTTGAAAATTGCAAAAATACACATACTTTTAGGTATTTTCTATACATTTTGGGTCAGTTTTGGTAATTTTCAAATAGGCCCACCACGTAGAGACTTGAAATTTTGGCAGCATTTAGAATAGCATGTAAAAATGTGGTGACCAGAAAATCAGCCCTGAACCAGTAATTTCGACAAAAATGTCCATTTGTTGACCTTTTTTGTCATTATTTGGTATATTTTTGGACTTTTATCATGGCCGTATACTATAAAAACCACTATAAAAATATTTTTGGTTAGATATGAGTTTTATATCATCTAAGCGACTTGTATGATAAGTTAAATTTGGTTTAAATTAACACACACACACAAAAAAAAAGTTTAAAATCACCATTTCTTATTATATAGGAAACAATACCAAAAGCAAGGAAAGTTAAAAATGTTATTAATAATGATATTTTATCAGTAAATATCTATATACAAAGGGACAATGTCATTTGGCTAGGGGACACATTTGGGTGCCTTATCCTGGGGTACCCTTTCATCAAGAAAGACCAAAATTCTGCCTAAAAGAAAAAGAAAAAAAATTCTTTAAATGTCCTAATATTTTTATGTTTTGTGTAATAACACAATCATACAGAAATTTCTGTATGATTGTGTTATAAGAATAATTAATGAAATGTGTAAAAGTTTTAGTTTGATTAAACATTTATATCAATAAAGCAATCATGTGCTTATTTTTAATTTCACCACAGGCACCTGCAGGAGCAGAAGAAAAATGAAACAGTGAGACACTAAAAAAAGGGCAAATACTATGGGAAAATATAGTAGTAAACTGTTAAAAATGTATATACTTCTCTTTCGGTGCCTTCTTGGTCACTTGAAGGATGTGCAGTCACAAAGGTAAGAGACTTGGAATGAACTGTACTCTCAGGTGTTGTATGAGTAGGATCTCTTCGTCTGGAAAGCTGGAACAAAGTTAGTAGAAAATATTAACTCTAAAAATTATAGTTAAAAGAAAGAAATTTGAAGAAATTGTTGCAAAATCAAACAAGTCCCTTCAGAAAATTACAGTAACTTCTGTTAATATATATTTAACTATTTAAACTCAAATTTTTCGTATTCTTAAATCACAAAACTTATTCACCTTTTTGAAATTTCAAAACAATTTAATTTAACTCTAATAAAATTTTGTAACCTGACAATCAATAGACCAGAACACATCAGTAGGTATGGTATAGCCAACTTGTAAGTATATGTTTATAGACTTAATTTTTATTTTAATGGCATGCTGTAGATGAAAAAAATACAAAGTAGTGTACACCAAGTAATTTATATTCAGCATCCAATGAAAGTTTGTGTTATTTAATTCAGATTCTTTGAAAACAGAATAATGAGAGGCAAAAGCTTACAGAAATATTTTGTAAGTTAACCTAATAAAAATAATAACATGAAACATTGATAGTGCAATGATTGATGAAGAAAACATTACAACATAATAGGCTACACAACCATCTCCCCAATTAATTAAATATATTCCTCATTCACCTGTCAATCCCAAATATACTTTCCTAAAACTAACAAGTATTGAAGAAAAATGACAATGACTAACAACTGCAGATATTGACTGTATACATGCTGCAATCTTTAAATATCAGCACCAATTCATATTCAAACCCTTTGTTCAAATTATGAAAGGTTTCCCCAATTATGATAGATGAAATGCCCTAATCTCATGTCACTGAATAACGCGGATAAAAGTGTTCAATTGACTTAATTAAACTATATTTCCACTATTTGTAGGTTCATAATCCACTCCCCTCTCCAATAAGGGGCAAAAACATGGTTTTCTTATTTTTATTTTTCCTGACAACAGGTTCAAGTGAAATTATTAAATTTTTCTATGAAGGTGGAGAACACTCTTTCGAGGCATTACCTTCAAAGTCATCCATAGTCATTAAGAAATTTGCAGATTTGTTAGATTTTTTGGGGGGGTGGGGGAGTAGGAGGGAGAGGGGAGGAATAAGAAAAACTGAATGGTTATGCATAATTTCATTTGATCAAATATTTAGAATAATAAAACACTACATTCATAATTTTTACAGTGGAGTACCATTTTTTTATTTTTATTTTCTTTCAATTTTTAACACTTTCTTGCAGTTACATGATTTTAAACAGAATGCACTAATATTTATTATTTCTACTATGGCTACTTGCCAATAAAACATAGATATAAACAATGTTAATTTCAATAATTAATTTCTAGTCTCATCCCATGTTGAAATTTCGTTCACATGTTTTCGAAAGGTTCCTCAATAAAATATAATTTTCTAAAACTTAAGGAAATTCCAATTTAGGAATATAAATTTTTTTTTTTGAAATATTAAAAATCTTTAATGGGCTTCATTATAAAAAAGCTGTATATCATTCTAAAGATCACACAAATCTGACAATAATTACACTCATTTAAGCTCTCTAGGTCTAATTGGTTTGAAGTTAATTTGAAGCTATTGAAGATTTCAAAATCTCTAAAATTATTCGATTTCCAAAATTTTGAAAATTAATAACTCAAAAACATCCGAAGTTGTCCCTGCCTTCAATTCAAGATCACGACGTTACTTCTGACATCGCACTAACAGCAGGATCTGAGTATTTTATCGACGCATTGATACTGAAACCATTCTCCTGCATTTGCAGTCGAGCGAGCTCGGGCAACACCTCAGGGTGTGATTACGCTGAACCGATAAGAGGAGAGAGAGGGGTACCGCGACGCTAACCCTTCACGTGATGACAAATGAGGGCGTTCATGTCGACACAGCGACCAACGACAAAAGCAAGTTTTCTTCGCTCTTATCGGAGCTAGGGTCGCCATTGTTGTTGCGACTTCGAGATTGTATTACTTTGTTCTGCGATGGATAAATTGCGTCCACACAAGAGTCGCATTGTGGGGCAAAACGGAATAAAACAACAGCAGACGATGCAACTATGAAAATTAATTCAAAAGTAAAATTTGCGAGGTTATGTTGAAAGATCAGCGGAACGCAGGCTGAGAAGTTTTGAGCATACGCGCATGCGCAGATGTGTCGATGACTCATCTTATCGTCGCTCCAAAATAAACCGAGTCACGCCGCTCGCTTCTCCGAACCACTCTTCTCTTCTCTTCCCTCTTATCGCCGATCGTCGCTCCAGCATAATTGTACCCTAAAACCTATACCATACACATGGCGATCATTGCCAAGTACCTTCCAAAGTTGATCATTGGCGAGTGGTGTGGCCGCTTCCCCATTGGCAAGGATAGTAAATATTCGATGTTGGAAGGTATTGGAAAGCTGGTCGATGCGAACGACAAGGACCTTCCAGCCCCGAGTTCAAGACAAGGGAGCCGTCTTCCTTGTCGATCTGGCTACACATTCGTCGAAGAACGCCAATAGTGCGCGAAATTATATAGTTATTCAATCAAGTCTGTAAGTGGGGATGACCAATAGCTATACAATTATAACAGTTATATGAGCTTTAAATAATACTTATTGAAGTTATTATAATTAGATCCTAACTTTTTTGCATGTTGCATGTGTTTTAGCTATTAATGTCGCTATGAAATTTTGTATAAATAAATTTATTGTCAAAAAAGCAGTACAAACTGTTTATGACCACGTGGAGGACAATAAACCAATTTACTCTCCGAAGCAAGCAAGTTGTTGTTACATTAGGTGGCATAAAATATATAGGAAATACAGCTATATATTAATATCTATTTTAATGACAAAAAAGCTCCGAAAATTGTTCCAGTATTGCTGAACAAGAATTATAGGTTGAATACGAATTCCACGAACTTCGATTTAATAATAATTGCGACAAAAAGGTAACAGTAACAGCTGCTTCTTTTTTAAACAATTTGAATCCCAATATGAACAAATTTAACGGAGTCGATACAAGGAACTTAAAGTTTTCGTTTGAAATATTTGGAAAGTTATGTGTTCGCAAATATTTGTCGATGTCTTCGACGCGGATCGGCATGTGTGTGGCCAACCTTTACCGCTCGTGCTTCATTGGGGCAACGGGAGGCAAATCATTGAAGCAAACATTTGCCTACGACTCTTTGACAATGCTTGCCATGTGCGTGGCCTAGGTTTTAGCGAGCTTCGCGCTCATACTCGGTCTCATAAGATCGACGCATGGCACTGAGTCCTTTGCAATAACCGCTTTTTATGATTTGATGGACTTCCATTTAATCGCCATGCTCTAGATCGCTTTGCTGTAATGGTAATTCTCGAAAGATTATATTTTTTTGCGGTTTGCCATATTTCTAATAATGTTATTTAGCTGATAATAGAATATACGACACAATGAATTGACAACAGGGAGCCAAGGAATATAATAATTAATATTCTCCCAAAATTGTACATACAATTTTGTCCACTTGAATATGGCATTTTCAATGGTCTTCTATACGAATAGCTGTCTTCTGTACAAGTCAGAGGAACTAAACGATGTGAAGGGAAATTGAGCGGGAACCTACTGGATAAGACATAAGGTTTGTCCCAAAGCAAATTCCGAAAAGTTCGGAATTCTCTCGGGATTTCCTCAGTGCGCATGCGCGGAAATCAGGACGGTTCCGAACCGTTCGGGATTGTTTGCTGTTGGAACGCCTTTCGCGCGCCATAGTTTAAAGTTTGTCCGTTAGATGTCGTATGAACTTGACAGCAGCTCCATCTCGCAAGGAAAAAATAAAACGATACAGCTGTACCCTCGACATGGCGCGTTGACCAAAGGGCAACGGCACTTTTTTTCCAGTTTCCCATAAAAACAACACAAACATTATTTTAAATTTAAATTATGTATATTTAAGAGTCGTTGAGCAACAATTTTTTAATGTCCGTATGTTGTGGAAAAATAATTTTTAATATTTAGTATTTTAATAAAAAGTTCGATTGTAATGTGTGAATCCCAACATAATTTTCTATTTTGATGCGTGCAACAGCAACAAGTCAGATTCAACCCGACCGCTTTATAATGAGGTTTCCAGTCAAAATACGTTAACAATGCCATTTTATAACAACATTTTTTAATGATATAGTGCACGTTAAAAAAACTCGGAGAAAATGACAAACAAAATAGTTGTGACTACTGAAAAGCAAACCTTCCTTCTTCTATCCAGCTCCTCCTAGGATCAATAACTAACCATTTCTACTTACTAACCCCTCCACGTGGGTCAACTTGTTGGTAAACCAACCTAAGCGGCCCACACTAACAATGACCTACCACCCAACTTCTAACTCCTATCGCTCCATGTAGATAAGCTTCAATAGCACGCTACATTTCCTATTTACAAATACAACAATACAAAAAGAAAAAAAAAAGAAATCGAATTCTGGATCCGCCCCTGCAAGGAACGCACTTATTAATGTCGAGTTGTTGTTTATAATTTTGAGTCTTATATATTAAGTTGCTATTTACGTATCAACTTGGTAACTATACTATACACTGAACATGTTTTTCAAGGTAACAATGTAATGTTATATGATTGAAAACAATTGACTTTTAATGTAAAAATCTTGATTTTTAAAACAATTTTCAATTAATATGTAATAAATATATAATGTAATTAATTAAAAACTTAACATATCAAGTTTTATTTGTGTAGCACATATCAGAAGTGATCATGGTCCATCAAAACAAGACGAATATAGTCAATAATAAAGAACAACATGTATTATTAATTTGTTGGAAGTATTGAAATCTAATTATTTTTTAAGTAACATTGCTTTTCTTCCATGCATTATTATTGTTACTAGATTCTCGTATCCATAACACATATAATTACCTTATAGACCGATTTGCGAGGAATATTAATCCTAGCAGGTAGTTTCGGAATATTAAATAATGTAGGAACAGCATTTGGTTTTAGTTTTTTCCACCCATCCTGCCGGGTGTGTTCAAATTGTGATTGTTCAAAGTGTGCCTGACAAGAATGAAAATAATTCTGAGTTATTGTCATTAATAATATTTACTGGTATTAATGCTAAAAATCATATTTTACCTCACACAATCTTGCACCCGTGCCTGGTGTCCACTTATCTCGCCTCATATTCTGTACCCATTTTGCCCTTCGCACAGAATCTGCAGGAAATATAAATAATCTCCAATTCTTTCTAGAGGAGTTTGTACAATTTATGGCACTGCAGCCAGTCATTGTTTTTCACTATGATTTATTAACCATGGAGCAACATCATGCAGTATGCAACTTTTTGCAGTACAATAACTATAAATAATTAATAAATTATACTGATTAGAATTTTTTTAACAATTTATTGAAATTCACAGCTATTTTTAATTGCTCCAATAATATAATCATTCAATAATCACAAAATAATGATTTATATTGTTTCATTGAAGGGAAAATATAACATCTTATTTTGAGCACTTTAGAATTCGTAATTTAAAAATATTATTACCTTAATGAAAGTTAACTAGTGCGATGTAATTTTCGAATACACAAAACCATCATTAACACGGAAAACAAGTAAAAATTGAGTGATCAAGAAATATTTGAGGTATCACTTACACGCGTAAAAGTTTACGCTGATCTCGCGGTTGTATAGAGTTCTGGACTGAGGTATTATCGTAGTTAAGTGGTATTAAAACATCAAAACTGATCTTGAAGAAGTTTTCGTCCTAGTAACCAACAATGATAATTTTTATACATGAAGCTGATTTTTACAGATTTATGTTGATGCCGCAAAACTGAAGAATCCAACGCCTGTCACTTATTAGAGGTTTTGTACTTGCGACCTATCATACACGCTATCTACATGCAAGTTATTGAGAGTGATCATAGCGAATTCTGGTTTGGATCTGAGGATACGGTGATATCTGAGAGGGTACGCGGGAGATTTGTTGGTTGTGTGTGCCGAATGAGCACGTGTTGGTGTTAAATTGTGTACGCTTGCATAGAAGTAGTTTGTTTGGGTTCACAATTTGAGTCAATGCGCTAGGCAAAATGCATCAATTACACCAGTTCTTTCTATGCGCATAAAGCGGTTTGCGTCATCAACGTAACGCATACGCTATCATAGCGTTGTGTACGTTGTACAAAACTCTTTGTCGCGTCCTGTTTTGCGTAGTCTTAAATACTTGTTTTGTTTTTTGTGGGACTTTACGGCTCGCCGACATCGAGGTCATTAGAGCCCTAAAAACTTGTACAAGTAGGGAAAATGCAGTTACGCACGCAGAGAGCCAACATGACTCTCCCCGCGTGTGGGACTCGCCGAATGACTTAACTATACCCTCTAAAAACCCTCCTCAATTACAATATATCAAAACATATCTCAAAACATTACAAAAAATGAGGAAAATGAAAGATACACTATCCTTAATAGCGTCGGGATCGAAAAGAACAAGAGGTGACCAAGGAAGGTCAGGAAAGAGAAAGGAAGTAATGCCAGACTCAGCTCGGGGCCCCGTGTTCGCCAAACACGTACTTACTAGATGTAAGTCCCCTGGGGGGGTTAAATACGTATATGAGCGCAGCAAACTAACTTCCGTGCACCGCACTGACATCTTTGCTTCTAACCTAACATTTCCATGATCTAAAATATGCCATGTTCGGATTCCCGAAAATGTTAGCGCACATAAGTACAATATTTTTAACTGTTATATATTTACATTTTTATACACAAATATTTAATAAAATATCCAAGAATCACTAGTCTGTCAAATAAATGGTACAAATGAGCGATACAATACAATTAAGTCGATATATACGTTAATTTAAATAAGGTTGCATTCGCATCATTTCAAAAATTTATAGCTCTTGAAGCGGTCAGGTCAGTTCAGTGATCAATGACGTATTACTTAAGTGAAGATTGTTTAGTGGAGGTTTGGGAATTTTAAAGCCTGTCCCTTTTGAGCTATTTTAGGTTAAACTTAGGTGATTTTACAAAAATAGCAACTTTCGATTATTCATAAAAAATTAAGGGTGAGGCTCACGGCTGCAAACTTTTGTTGGGAGTTACAACTATATATAATTATTCAATCAAAGTATTAAAATTTACTATAAAATATTTGACAAAAAATGTTAGATTCTGGCTTCATGATATAATAAGAAATAAATTTATTGTCAAAAAACAGTACAAACTGCGTATGACCACGTGGAGGAAAAAAAAAACTATGTATAATGAACTAAACAAAATAATGAACTTGGCACAATTTTTAGTGTTATTCATGTCCCTTCATTTAGTTTAAGTTCCATCGTAATATTTTGAAAAACAAGCGCTACATATTTCACCGCAAACCTCTGAAAAGTTCGAAATCGCGACACGCGTGCATACAAAATGTCCGCCCAAAAACAGGTCGTCTAAATTTTTTTTAAAAAAACCTTTCCCAACTCTCAAAGAACAGTTGAACGAAGGGTGAAATTATAAAAAATAATTTTGGCAGCGGAAAATTTATTTGTATAAGGTCGATTTTATATGGATTGACCCCATATCATGCTGCACATAAATATAATTATAAAATTTATTAATACTCATACACACCTTTTTAAGTTTGCACATTCAAGTTTTTACTAACCACTCTGAAAGAATTGAGTTTATTTTTTTAGTAGACTTCAATTATTCGATTTCATTTGTTAAATAACAAATTAAAAATTAAGTTCATAAGGCCGTGTAATGAGAATGCATATCTCTATACAGCTCTATTTTGACACGATAATTCTTATCACCGGCGACCATGATATGGTAGCTACGCTATCCCTAGTAGTGGCGATTGGGAATCAAAGGGGGGGGGGATTACACTTTTCATTAACATGACATTTTCTGCATATTTCCACTAATTTGATTTAAATAATGAAATAAATCAAAGGAAAGACAATTGGTGATTACCACATCAAGGATGGTGTATTGTTATAATTTCCAGTTTTAGACGATTAAAATGAAATTTTTATCTTTCCTTTAAAAAGTGGTGGGCTTGTTTTATTGAGCTTAAAATTATTCGACTACCATAATATTAAAATAAATAAAGAGTTGTGCTTTAATTACCTTCGTCCAATAAGCGGACGCAATAAATGGCGTTACTTCTTTTTTCAATTTAAATCGCTCCTTTTCGATGCGCACCAACTCTCCATGGCTTACGATATTATCGTGTCTTATTATGTCTGTTTCCCGGAAATGTAATTCACAAACGAAGTGGTCCGACTTCAATTCTTGGAATAAAGCCTGAATCCATTTTTTTTGTCTCAATGAACACCAGGGAGTAAAAATAATTCTCAAATTGGGAGTGATAAAGAATAAAAAGGCTTAAAAGGTTGTAGGTACTTACGTTCGGTACCTGAAACAGAGATAATTGCCGTATATTTTTGCGTTGTCGCTCTTGACGATCAGATTGTCGACCGGTCTGACAATTTTTGACGATACAGCACTTATCCATTGCGTTTTGTATGTTTCGAGTAGTCGAAAATATATTAATTATTCCTAAAATCAGAGATAACTAATAATATAAGTTTCACGTGATTGAGATATTTCAATTATTCCATTGAATTTGCAGTAAAAGTACTACGGGATACAATACTCTACATCCTTTTGACTAACTTTATATTATATGCAGTCAAACAGCTATCTTCAAGTAGCCAACTTGTAGAGTACCTATAAGTAGAATAACGCCGAACTGCCTGCTGATACTTCTGATTGGTGTTGCCATTTAATTAATTTTTTCATGCCTCTTTTTACGATCCTGAGACAATGCCCTCTAGACTGCAAAGTCGCAACTCGAATATTCTGTTGTATCATGTGTTAAGGCAACATGTTATGTGCATAGCAACAGCATTAAGTTCATAGAAACATTTGTTTTAGTAGGCTTTGAATTTGCATCGATTTTATTTTCTGACTCAGCAGTATGCGAAAGGTATTATAATTGACAATGTTTGTATTAATTTTCTTACAATATGCATAAACGATAAAATTTATTTAGACTTAAAAAGGCGATCACTACTTCTGATGTAATATGGAGGAATATTTAGTGTTTATTACACTATGAGAATTAATTACCATATAAATTGCACATATGATTATTTATTAACTCGCATTTCTTTTTATTAATATATTCATTATTTTTAAATTTGCAAAATTGAAATTACAACTGTATAAGTAATTTTTCTTACACTCATTAAAATATATTTTACATTGTGCTACCACGGAAACGATTCGTCATAATTTGCGATTACCAAGCATCCAATAAGCCACGTTCACACTGTCATAATTTGCGGGCATTCGTGCTCGTTCGGCTTGTATGCTTGCATTGCAGCTTTTCGTGACTGTGTGAACCGGCCTTTTAAGCACCAAATGGCGATCGACGTTACTCTCTTATAGGTACTCTACCAACTTGCGATCAACAGCGCTGTGACTGGCAAAAAGTGGAACTACTCGAATATTACAATTTGGACACCAAACTCTCAATGTACGAGAGAAATACGGAGATGGGACTCCTCCTCTCTAGTCTCCCATGATCCTAAATGAAGCTCATAGAAAATGTATCAGGATTTGTCTGAGGTCCTGTCACGCGACATGTCAAAGAGTATACCCAGTCATGTAACTTTGTAGAGAATTATTAAATATGACTGCCTAACACGAACCGCCATCTTCTACTCATTCAATTTATATCCAAATAAATATTAATAGTAGTCACAAAAGCGATTATTTTCTGTAGAGAGATACAATTTAATAATATACGAGGTAAAATTCGTTCCACACGCTCCATGCAGAAAGAACAGAATAACGCCACAAGAGCAAGTGAATTGAATTGGTGGCCGAGGTTGGCGATGGATGTAAGTTTTTTGAAATTCGAATGTCCTGCCAACATAACGCGAGGTACAAATATTATTACTCTTGCGGACGATGGCGAAGTAAAAGCGTTATCTACATTGAGCACAATTCTGTACCATCAAGAAGACAGATAGATTGACAAAAAATATATAAATGCATTAATAATTTATTGTTAAGAGAGCTGTTACAAACTACCTATAACAACGTTGAGGATAGTAACGTAATTTACTACTACTAATAGATACTAAACTAATAAATACAGTGCGTTTTCATTCCCGTTTTTTTAGTTAAACTTTCTCGAAGCAAATAAACATGACTTCGAGTATAACTATATTGCCCTAGCTCATAGAAATTGACATGTATATCATTCAAGTCACCCATACATGTTTACAAATGTAAACTTACCTTAAAGGGGAGCATACATACGACGCCATTTTTGTGTCACACTAACAGATTGACGTTAGCGTAGTGCTTCGTAGTATTTAATTATTGCAAATTCCTAGCATATAACTTCAAAATCTTGCGAGTGTCAATGAAAAAAGTGTTCGTCATTTTAATATCATTGCTTTTATGGTGCAGAAGTTAGGCTTTAAAAGAAAAAGTTACGAGGTTATGTTTATAATTTTTAAAAACAAATGCAAATATATAATAACAATAAATAAAATACTTTTTTTAATTATTAGATTTGGCCTTCACACTTTAGTATATCAATAAAGCCTAAAGAACAATTACATAATACAAATGAATTTGAATTCATGTCAATTATTCAAACTATGTAAATCCATTGGACCATTTGCATACGCATATAATCTGTATATGATGTTTGTGAGATGATAGCGAGTTTTACAAAGAAATAAATACGCAAATTGATATATGTTTTGGAGTTTTTATTACACAAAATACAATATGTATTTACCAAACTACAGTTATTAACAAAGATTTTACACTCGTTTCTGTTAGGCAGATGCAGTACCAAATACTATTTTTGGAAGCTTGCAATTTTCTGTGAAATTTTGAACATAAGCAAAAGTAAAGTTGAAAAATTCTTTTTCTTTAATTGTAGCACGCAGGAAAACTGATTTCTACGTTTTTAACCAATCAACTCTTCATTTCCATTTTTTATAATTTGAACTTAAAACTTTTCAAAATAATAATCACAGTGGAGGACTAGACATAATGTCTCAAAAAAGGGTTCATTTAACCTTCCTATGTTTGAATTTATAGTATTTTTTATGTTTTTGATGAAATCTCCTACCGGGAAATTTTAGTTGCAAAGAAATGCTGAACATTTTGAGAGTGTAAATTATATAACTGTAATTTCCTTGTGACATAAAAGATTTTAATAAAGTTACCTTTTTATACAGAGACCTTTGTGGAGGAGGAGTATTTAAAGCAGTAGGGTTTGACACATTAAATAATGTTGGAATAGCATTCCATTTTAATTTTTTCCACCCATCCTCTCGGTTTTGTTCAAACTGCGATTCTTCAAAGTGTTTCTAAAATATTCCAATTTTTATATTTCTCAATTCACAATAACAATGTTCGGTGAAAATTATTACATATCAATTTACCTCGCACAATCGATAAGTTGTCGTTGGTGTCCAATTATCACATTGCATATTCTGTGTCCATTGTGCTCGTCTTTTTAAACATGTGGGAAATATATACACTCTGTACTTTGGTGATCTGTTGCTACAGTTCACAGCAGAACAACCCCCCCACGTTGACTCTTTACGTCCTAGGGGAACAATCAGGAGAGATTTATAAACATAAAAAAAAATTGAAAAAAGTAAAAGGACATCCATGGAAATAAATGTTGAATTCATACAAGATTGAAAAAAAATTATTAAATTAATTAATATTCAATAATAATTTATAATGAAATAATAAATTAATTTTAAAGACTAGAACATATCCTGGTGTATATGTCTGTGTGTGTGCGTTGCATGTGCACAGGCATGTGCATGTGAGTATGTGTGTATACATACACACGTGCACACACACACTCACATATATCCTTTGAATTAATTCAAATATTAATACATACATTTTCTGTTGTTAAAATAAAATGGATTTTTGGGCTAATTCTCTTATGCAATGAACTTCAAAACAATTTAGCGCAATGTTTACAATACTCTGAATGTGTCACAATGGCACAAAAATGGCGTCATATGTATGCCTATCTTTATAGAGCTCTAGTAGTACCAATCCTAAAGTGATTGCCCTTAAAGGCAGATGGACACTATGAATATAATGCTTTCAGCATAAATTCTTCAATATGTCTGTCGACTAACCTACATATCAGTTCAACCAACTGTTTACAAGACTGCGTGATTGAGCAATAAGTTAAATGGGGGTGCAACAAACTGTCTCAATGTTTCTTTCTACTTCACTCTTCCAAGTTTAAAAAAGTGAGAATTGCATGATACTGAACTAATTTTCTTTGAAATTTTACTTGAATTACAATTTTTTTTATCATAAAATATTAATTTACAATATTTTATTCACCTTAGAAAACTCAAAACCCCCGTAAGCTAAACTGTTGTTTTGCAATGAATTTATTCTTGTATTTATTGAAATTCTCAGCAATATATTTCATATCATTTAAAATCAAAGAGTTTGTTGTCATAAATACATATACTGCATGAAAATATTTATTTTAGATTATCAACAATTATCAACTCATTTCTTTTCACTCTCATAACTTATTAAGAAGTGCTAAATAAAAATTTTAACATAAAATATAACTTTCATTTTTGCTGAAGAAATAATTCATTAATTTAATTAACATTCAAATATTATTCAATCATCATTCAAACAGCATCATTGAAACATTCAAAAATAAATTTCTCTGAAAACTCACCATGGTCCATCCCAATAAATGAATTCATCATGAACTACAAATTCCCACTATAGTTGACCATCTTAATAATCTCTCCACAAAATTCTATAAGCTATCCTTTCGAGTCCAAGAACAACAAATATCAATTCAGGACAACAGGCAAATATTCCAAAGAGAATAAAAACTCGATTTCCCAAAGATATATTCAAACCTCCACGATCAAAAGTGTATAAACAAAAAAAATAATTGTTAACTTCTCCATACCTATTTATTCTTTACCCCCCCTCTTTCTACCATTAGAAAATTAAAATAAAGTACTATAAATAATGCTATAATATTAAAACCTCTGCAAGGCCGAAAGACCGATCGGAAAGTAGCTAATTAAAAAAAAATTAATATCTCAGTAATGGAGACTGATTAAGATAAAAGGGAATTTGGAGAATTGGGGCTGGATTTCATATTCCTTTGTAGGCGCGCCGGCGTGTAGCTGACCAACTGACCTTGACGGAGAGGTCGTGGCCTGAGGTAAAGTTCTACATTCCGTTTACAGATCTCGGAAGGAAAAGAGCTTAAATGGATTGGAACGCAGTAATCATTTCGTGGAATGTGAAAGTATAAAAAAAATTCTTGGGATGCTACGTCAAAACGTTCGTCTCGCCTGTCTTGCGAAAGTCCCAAAGTAGGGTCGCTGTAGTGAGTCTCTAGTCTCAGCAAAACCTCCTTCCCCTTCCTAACCGGTCCTGACCCAATCGTATCAACATATAATACCCATCCAATACCCCACTATAACATTTAATTCAGAAGATAAACGTTCTCGACAAACCAGATTTCCAATGAGACGTTTTGCCATTCATGCGGTAGTATAAATAGAAGTAAAAAATAATTTTATCTAAAGTAAATAAAGGTAAAATACATCAAACAATTTCCAAAACCACAGACANTTTATCTAAAGTAAATAAAGGTAAAATACATCAAACAATTTCCAAAACCACAGACAATGCGAATGCGAAGAATTCAGTTCATGGGACACTTAGAAAGAATGGATCCGAACAGACTAAGGTACAAAATACATACATTCTCAAAGAACAAAGCTACTAGACTAAAATGGTACAAACAGACAGAAAAGGACCAGAATGAATTAGGATCACCAAACTTACAAGACCGAAATGAAATCAGAAAAATCACTCATACGCGGGGTTTCGAGGAAGAAGAGAGAAGGACCATCCAATCAACATGGTCAGCACAACGGAAACACACCCACTCATTGCGCATTTAGGAATACTGGGTCAAAAAGAAAGGCTAGAAAATGTTGATTGTGTGTGGTCCTAAGTGACCTGTTCGCGAAGAAGAAGAAGAAGAAGAAATAAAGGTCATTAAAATACATTATTTTATTACAGGAGTAACAGTATGTAACATTTTAATATGAAAGCCACAAAACCTAATACCAGTCTCCCTAAAGGGCTACAGAGAACAAATACTACGAAAAACAAAAAGAACCGCTACACAAACCATTCATTCAGGATACAATAGACTAGAATCAACCATAAAGACTAAGATATTTCATAATACATTTTCGGATATACTGGATAGTCTCAGTTGCAAAATTAAAAACGTTTTTTGCTTTCAGGCGCCTGGAGCGATCGCCCTTCCCTCGCGACGGCTCATGAAACATTAGCGAAAACTCTTGGTCGAATGAATTGGATTGATGGAACAATCGCAATAAAAACTTATTTTAACGAAAATTGAATGCTCTACACAATTTCTTTAGGTCGTTGTAGTAAAAGATAGGGTTGAGTTTTCAGAAGACAAAGTGTGTCGAAAAACTTGAAACACTTGTATTTCTACCAGGTATCTAAAAACTACTCGGAACTGAGAAAAAATAAATTTGCATTGATACAAATTTGCAGAAACTTTTGTCAGCTTTCATTGAATAGGGAGTAATATTTTTGCTGAGACACACCATTTCTGAAACATAATAGTTCAAAGGATCAAAAAAAAACCTCCATGTTCAACTTGTACGTCCAGGGACTTTTTAGTATGTTTATCTCCTTACTACTGCAAATGCATCCCTGAAGTAAAAAATTATGTTCCTGGCCATGTCGTCTACAAACCACCATAGACTGGGCTATAAATGGAATGAAACAAAGTATTTACGGTCACAGGGTAAGTGTGACTAAGTTGTTTCATTTGGATACAACATCCCGGTTAGCAGTAAAAAAAATCCCAAAAAGGAGAAGTTAGTTACTGTTTCATTACAGGTATCGATAGCAACTTAATCTTACAAAAAGCACCTTTACAAGTTAGTAAGAAATGGTTTGACTATGTTGCAGTAAAATTTTTCACCGATTTTCTATCTCCTTGCAAAATCTTTTCTGAAGTATATCATAAAACAATGGATTGAAACCAATATCAAATCATTTCATTACTTCATTATGTAATTTGTCACATGCTACTAAGTTATCTTTTATATCTATGACTAAAAATACAGTTTTACTAATATTTGCCATCATAATTTAATTAATATTTAATTCAATGTATGGCACAACAAAATACTTTATTCAATCTATAATTGTATCACATTTCAAGGTCACAAGCAACTTATCTGTTGTAACAATCAGAACCATAGTTATGCTTCCTTGTATTCTTAAGCATCTATGAGAAACAATTGTGACATCAATTTTTGACTCGTAGAATAGCAAGACCAGAACACCACGCCCCCTTTCGAATACAAATGTACATATCGTTTTGATATATTTTAATATTTTTTTAGTAAATAAATTAAATCATATTATTTTCCAAAAATCATTCTTCATAACTCAATATTCAAAAGATTTAATAATTTCCTCTTGATGTACAACCTACTAATACTATTCATGTATATATTTCTTCCGTGACTCCTGCTTTGATAGCAGGGGTGTTACCATTACTCCACTCATTTGCCTTCCACAACCGTACACTACTTCCACCCACACCTAATATCTGGAAGAACTGAGACACACACCCATACAGGAAATAAGTAAACCTATGNTACCCATACAGGAAATAAGTAAAGCTATGCTGTGTGCGCTTAAGTACCGGTTCCACATGTACCTACGAGTTAAGGTTGGTATGGATGTATTTCTTAACCATCTGATTCATTTTCCCTTACTGAAAGTTATCACTAATGCTATTCACGTCACCAAGACAAGTTATCTAATGTTAAGTCACATCCACTGTGTAAAAAGAAAGTGGTTCACTACCAGTCCACATGTCATCACCAACATAGGCATGCGCAGGAAGAATTGTTTTGTATGGCAGACACAGTGGCCCATAAATAAATAGGGCTGTTAAGAAAAATGCAAACAAAAAAAACAAACAAAAACAAGAAGATTATTATTATCTTTATTGTATTTGAAAGTAAATTTGCAAGTATTTTTAAAAACTTTTAATAATTTTTGCTATATAATCTAGAATCATTTTTGAGATGCTTCTCATGAACTGAGGGGCGCCAATTTTTTGCTGCCCTCTAGAAAAGCGCACACCACAGCAGTCCAAGCTTTAGTGCCCTTCGACATACGTAAAATATACCTGCATGTTCAGGAGTAAACTAAGTTCACCCCCTACAACTAGAATGAAGGTTTATCTTACATAGAACTGCACAGGAAGGAATGTTTTTTTTCGCATATAGGACAAAAAAGGTTTTGCTTTAAAATAATTGAAACCATAAGAAAAAAAACTCAGCGAGATGAACTATCTCAGCATTTGTTTGGTATGGCAGTTGTCGTACATGTCATACTGGTGGGCCATGCCTATGATCACCAATACAAGTACCACCTAAAGGGGGTAAGAACGAAGGTCACATTGAATAAAGTCAAATTGATAAAACATATACCGATAACTTAGTATGTATGCATAAAATTACAACACTAATATTGAATATTCAATATATTCCCAGTTTTCTGTATAAATCATATTGTAATACACTTGTAATATCCAGATTAAAGATAATGTTAAATGATCAAAATTATAATTCATTTTTACACTCACATGATTACTGGGTTCGATTCCCGGTTTGTCGCCATTTTTATCTGACTGAAAGGTATCACATATCTTCTCCATGTGTAGGTACATGGAAGAAGTTTTTGTTCATTTTCCTGCCAGGAATCACTCTCTGAAGTTTGTCCTCTTTATTAACATCCACCCGGTATATTCGGTTAAACACTCTGAACACACTCTCAGTGCTGGATGCCAAGTTCATTGAAATGTGGACAGATAGCAAAGAGCATGGTAGGCACACCACCTTCTCAGTACACAGCGATACTGTAATTTTGGCTAGATGAAGTCATCAAAGGTAGTATTTATGTTTATGTGAATAAGTAGCATATTTACCAGAGCTTCAAGAATAGACATTCTTTGTAGTGGTGGAGTTGGCAAGGGTGAATTAAAATCACATGTACTTGGAAGGGTATCAGGTTTAATTTGCTCATCGGTATTTCTTAACTTTGTACTCTCCACTCAATGTGTTGAAACATCACAGGCTTTGCTAGCTTTTCCCTTTTGATTTCCCTAAAACAAACATAAAATTAAAAATGTAAATATAATCCAGGAAAATGTAAGAGGTTTCACATTATTTGCATTAAGTCAGTGCAAAATATGTTTATTTGAATCAATTGTTAAGGGTGTAAATAAAGTTGTTAATTGATATATTCAACATTTAATCAACAGAAGAAAAAAACAGAAACATTGGTCAGTCAATGATAAGTATAAGGAAAAGCATGATAAATTCTGAAAACATTCTTGATAATAGCAGAGCAAAAAGTAGAAAGAGAAATTATTTGTCAGGCAAACTTTACAAAATACAGATGAATGTACAAAATGTAAAAATTATGTCAGGTAACCATCTTTTTGAAACCTATGGGAATAAAAGGGAAATATATCTGTACTAGTTCCAAAATTTCAATATGTAAGCAATAGTCACAGTAAAGAGTGACATAAAGGAAAAAAACATCTAGAAATCTATGCAATAGAATAATAGAAAATCTTAAGTAATTATTAATTAACTATATTGATCATTAAATATAAGATAATATATAGCACATCCAAATCTTTCGCTTGCATATGGATTGCTCAAAATTCACAAAACTAATGAGTCTCACAGAAATAGCACAAAGAATGATAATTAAATCAACATACTTGAGTTTTAATAAACAAATATTTCATCAGCTTGAAGGTTGCCCAATTGATAGTTAAGTCCAATTATTGGACTGAATATCTATAGAGGGACTTCAACAACAACAACAACAACATTTTTTTTTTTAATTAGATTTCCAACCATCTCTTATATTATAGACTAGTCAATGCTGCCCGGCTTTGCAGGGGAATTTTGTTGATAAATAAATAAAAGTATTTTCAAAGAAAAAAACTATACAAACTGTGAATAAAAATTAATATTGGAAAACCCGAAGACCTAGATACTTTAATTTATAATTTTTGCATACAAAAATCTCAACTGAAACTGAATTGAAAATGAGATGATACCTCCCAGTTCGTAAGATAAAGTGAAAATGGCGAACATTCTGAAACTAGCATTTTACCCTATTCTCCCAATTAAAATTGAAATTTAAAAAATCCATTCCTAGTGGGTGGTTATTGCTTGTGAGTCGTTGAACCCATCATGCCCCACCCCCAGGAGACTTACATCTAGTAAGTACGTGTTTAGCAAACACGGGGCCCCGAGTTGAGTCTGGCAATATTTTCACTTATTTGTGCTAGGCTCCTTCCTTTCTCTTTCCTGACCTTCCTTGGTCCCCTCTTGTTCTTTTCGATCCCGACGCTATTAGGGCTAGGGTAACTTCCATTTTCCTCTTTCTTCTTTTTTTAATTTAATTTTTTATTTTTGTAATGAAGTGTGTAATGTTTTTGGGATGTGTTGGTATTTGAGTTGTAATTCAGAAGGGTTTTTAGTGGGTACGGTTGAGTCATTCGGTGAGTCCCACACGCGGAGAGAGTCATGTTGGCTCTCTCTACTGCGTAACTGCATTTTCCCTACCTGTACAGAATTTTAGGGCTCTAATAACCTCGATGTCGACGAGCCGTAAAGCAAAATCCTTGTCACCGATCGGAGACAGAGGCTTTCTTCCAGTACCTCTCGGGAAAGGGAACCGTACTGCCCGGCAGAATCCAATAGGGGTGTCTGGTGCATGCACCTGAGGGCTAATGCCCCTCCTTGCCTACTCGGTTTAAAGTGGCGAGTGACTTCAGAAGGTTGTCAGCCTTCCTTCCACTTACTAGGCTCGCGTCGGGATCGATCCGTTATCCAGGTTGTCAGCCAGGGGTTTGGATACGAAAGTTGAGGATAGGCGTAGGTCCAGTGGTCCACCTGTCGCCTTTACCTGTCAGGTTGGGAGCTCAGCGCGGTAACTTCGCAGGACTGTACTGCGCGGTGACCGTCCCAATGTCACAACTTTATAGTGCAACCCACGTCAGAAAGGTTTACCCTTTCAGCGTTGAATGGGTGACCAACGGGATCTCTTGCGAGATTCCCTACTACTTTCAGTACCAAATACCCAGGGTTACTTATAAGGTCTGGTTTGAGAGCGATTGATAGGACTGCTCCCATCGCGGCGTGGGAGCAGTCCTGCAGCGGGTCAGCTTACTCGTGTTTAAGGAGGGACCAGCGCTCCAAGTTAGTCAAATCACAGACATGTATAATTGTTTTCTTTATTATTATTATTCTAATTGTTTTAAAACACAACAATATGAATAATAACAGGGAAAAAATATTACTTAATGTGTATCAATCAGTAAATAATACAGTACAAAACAATATTCAGAACTCGCTTGACTCGTTTTCAACACGTATTTCTACCTAATTCTACCTACGCTAGTACTACCTTAACAAGTTTCCTTGTTAACGGAGACGAGTCACCGTTTGGAGATTCTTGCTAATCTTCCTACCGCTTATCTATCTAGGAGAGTCGATCTGGGACGGAGTTACGAGTATTTCTTGGTATAAGAGTGAGTGCCAAGCGGTCCACACCACAACACCACCACCCCACGCTTACCGCCGTGGCTACGTCGAGTTCCTTTCGAAACTCTACTCGTGTTAGATAGGCTCCCCTGTCAACGTTTGACGGGTTACCGTTCACGGATTCTCAACGAATCGGTCACCCTCCTTCGTCGCATGGTCTGATTATGCCCAGGGATCTGGTATTGGGTGCACGGACCATGGGTACTAGACGAACCGGAAGTTTGGTTCGGTTAGATGGGTTATGCTAGAAAAGGAAACTATTGCCTAATTTTTAATTTTCTAGCTTCTGTGGTTCAGGCTCTGCGTTGATGTACGAGTCGGTCTGTCAGCCAGGACAACATAGCTGATATATGGAGAAATAATGATGACATATTTTGTATTTTACTTTAATGATAGACAGAATAGATATTATTGTTAGAACTTTCAATTCTTACCATCCTAGGATCAATTGAAATTTTTTGAGTTTTCGTTAAGATTTTTGAAAATTAAGATATAAAGATTACAAAGTGCATACAGCAAACATCAGCCCTAACACAACATCCTTAGAAATTGGAGTTGAACTTAAAGTAAGGGTAATTTACATGAGTTATAATTCTTTTGCTCTCATGCAAGGCGATGTTTGAAACCTGACCTTCCCCATTTGTAAATCCTCAATTACCAAGGTACTCGAGTCTCTTGATAAACATAAAAGCATAATGGACTTAAAGAATATTCAATGTATATACCAATGGTCCCACACTAAACATACTTCACTTTGTTAAACAAGTAGTACCAAATAAAAGATTTCTGTACTCTCGCATAAGAATGTCGTATTACATTCATCCATTTGCCAGTTTTCTTTCCTCAATGTATATCACAGTGGAAGATATCTTCTGAGGAAATATGTTACAGCTTAAAAATTAAACAAATATGAAAAGTACTCAAAAATTAAACACAAATGTCACTCAATCGAAAATCATTATCACAATTGCGATTTATTTTCTCAGAAACTGTCCATTAACATAGAATGCAAAGACTTCCTGCCATACATCACATTGCATATATGCTAATTATTACAAATGAGCTAGATATAGAATATCTCAACAGCGACCAGCTGAATTTTAAGATTTTCTTCAAATTCTCATCAGATCTGGTTTAAATCAATAATATTGTTTATAACTAAAAATTTTTTTTATAACTTCAGTCAAGTGAATTACAGTAGGGATCTACAGTCTAACTTCAAAATTCAAGGGTTTCAAACACAGGTTTTCTTTTGAAAAAAGTATTAACCATAGGTAGGTGTAGGTAATTTAGGTTCATTCAATTTCGTTCAGATAGAGAGTATTACTGAAAAACTCTTGAATTAATTTATCCTGGAGGATCAATCCCTGGAAATTGATACGTGGTATTGTGTAAAGCAACATTTTACAAGATAGCAACAATATATGTTAGTGTGCATCGGAGAATGGGTATAAATGATCCGATCAGAATAAAAACAGAAAACATAGTGTAGATACTCTAAAAGCAGTTGCCTCAAAAATATACCAATGGCTTAATTCAGTTCAAGTACAAATAAGACCCACAATTAAAGCATGTGCACATTTAAGCCTATATTACACTCTTCTTTTATTCAAAAACATCTATAAGTGTACATTAACTTCCTGCAGGCCGATTCTTGTTCCATGTAGAGATTTCTCCACAGTGTAGGAATGGAATCTATGTAGACTCTTCTAAGCGATTCTCATTCATTTTTCTAGGAAGTTTACAAACTCATGTGGTACAACGTATGGCAGCACCAACACACAGAGAAGAAGTCAGCTGTCTTCATACATTGGGAGCGGGCATTTTATTTTGTTTACCAATATGAGAAAATTTTAACCTTATATGTAGATGGATGTAAATGTGTCCCTAAGATTTGACACCATGCTTTTCTAAAAATTATCATGGATTTGAAAATTTTAACAGTCTCTATTTTCGCTGTTTATTTCTATTGACAATAATTAATTTGTACTTACTCATAAATGTAGATGTTAAAATATCAAATTATTGGTTATTCAAGACTACAATGGTAAATAAATGATAGTACTTTTAGGCAATTTATTGAAATATTTTAATCACTTTTTTTACTCACTTTATCTTTCTTCATCAACTGGTCACTTTGGATCTTGTTTCCCAACAAGACAATAAAATTATGAATCTGAATGAACTAATCAATGTTAAATTAACATAAATAATTCTTTGAAATACATATTAAAAAATAGGAATTGTAATTTTATTTTTGTACGTAAAAATTAAATTTTAATTGTTAATAAAAATGTGGCAGAGTTGGTGTGTGATTTAATTAGTAGCTGTGTTCTTAAAGTATATGACAGTGTTGTAGACTCTTCAGAGGAATATGCTCTGTAATTGACACACTTAACATAGAACTAGGTATTTAATCTGTAAAAGTTCTATTCATATAACTGTTGTTTAACATGACTTTAAATGTAGTACTGAAGTTAGCAAAAGAATGAGTTAACAGAGAATAACCAACACATCAAGAAGCACATAACCTCACAATACAACAAAATACCGATTTAGCCCTCTGCGGAAAATGCGTTTTCTACGTAGAGAACTCGTTTCTAGTAGCATGAGAAGCATACGAAAGTTCTCTAAGGTCTTCTCTACTCATTTCTCTGCGATGGAGAATAGGAATCACTTCTCTACGGTGGGCCGTCGAGAAGTGTCGATCTCTACGTAAACAACAGAATAAGAATCGGCATGCTGGGGTGTCATTTTTATCCCCCTGTCATCATACTTCTACCCTCTAAGAGTTCATTATATCTGACAAACTGTTTAAGATCCTAATAGCTATCTCGACTACGACAACGATAATTTATTTTATCATACCTTGAAGAAATATGCACCTCCATCGAAATGACTGTACGTTCAGCATTGCAGTATTAAAGAGTTAGTTATTTCACAACTTTCCTTCAAGAATATTAAGCAGTTCTAAGAACTTTTCATGTAGATGCTTATCAGCGTAATAATGTTGTTTAATACAAGAGGAATTCTTGATAAACAGAATCCTGAGGTTCACACGAGTTAGCTTGAAGTTCACTTCAATTTTCGAAATCGTTCAAGCACATTCATTACGATACGCGACTTAATAGCATAACACTGAACCGTATCATAGAAAATGACACTTTTTTCGTTTCATTTTCCAAAACACTTCATAAGAAACTCTCACTCGAGTATAACAAACAAACAATAACAAAGAATGCCGCACACCAGCCGCACGAATGCCACAGGATCGGTCATCTCGATACAAGTGTCGATATGAGTCTTTGGTGTCGGATTGAAGTATCGATACTAATAAGCGAGTAATTGGTACATTACGTATCGAATTTCGTTAATTTCGAGTCATTTTATACAGAGCTCATACCCATGTAAATAAATTAATAAACAAATTTACTGTCAAAAAGCAGAACAAACTGCATATGAACACGCGGAGGACAATAAACTAATTTACCATAGGCGTCTTAATTTATTCCGAGTACCCGGAGTCGCCCGGGATATTTCTTAGACCAACCTTATTCAACTCAGGAAAAAATAAACTATCTCTATTATAAGATCAAAATAATTTAACGCATTGGTTTTTAAAAACGCCTACAGAGTTAGAGGTATTTTACCCCCATATGTGCTGAAATTGTATTTTCACGGCATCGTGTCACTGATTATCTTGAAGTCCCCGACATCTATAGATTAAACTCTTCTATTTCAATTTTTCTTGACCCTCCCTTCCCACTCCACCCATGGGGGTTCTGGAATGGAGACCAAACTCTGACATAAAATCGGAAGTGTCTCTACTCACATCAGATAAAACGAACCCGCTCTTCGGGAGTCGCACTGGTCGAATTTTCACTTCCGTGGCAAGACAATGGTGGTTGTGCGGTTTCACCATTTCATTAAAACAATTGTAAAAACCATCCATCCAAATTTTACGATTTAAATGTGTTTTTGTCTTTGTTAATTGCACAAAACAAAGAAAACTCTCTGTCGAAGACATACTACACTTGAAGTCAGATAAGTCTGCGTGGAAGGGATGTAACCCAGGAAAAACAAACATGAATGGAAAGGAACTGACTTTATAGGTCAGCATACGAGAACTGACTTATAAGGTACTTCTGTAAATCACTTTGTTCTTCTCCGCATGCGTAGTTGTGATCATATGTGGTTAACAGCTCTTTTTAATGGTAAACTACTTATTTATTTAATTATTTACTTCCAGTTTAAGTGTTTTGAGGTTGATATACAATATTGCCAACGCAATCATTCTCCACCGATCCATTAGCAGAATGATATAATTATTTTGTGTTCTTCGTGTTTACGTTGGTAGTGGTTCCGGATGTTTGAGAAAGTTACACGTGTTGCCAACCAGAACATCGTTCTCCGTGCTCGTGTGCGCCGATATGCTCAGATCGTATGATCGTGTTCTTCCCATGACTATTTTGTGGGACGAATGTGCTTCCTGGTTATTTGCTTAATATTAGGACACTTAACCTTGTTTGAATCCTTCGTATATTAACTGTCCCAAACCTCCAAAAGTGTAAGCAAATAATTTATCTTGATTTCTTAATAGCATTTCGTGCCATATTAAGTATAAAATAGATATTGATAAAGTTATTAACAATACAGAGTTAAGTGGGTGTTCATTGTTAGTGTTAAAAGTATTATATGACTTTTAGATTAATAACAATTTTTTTTGTGACACACTTTTCAGCTAAGTTAGTTTTGCTATCTGAATTAGTATTCTGTAGTCTGTCTTTCGAAATTTTATTTAGTGGTAAAGTTTGATATTTGCACATAATACGATTCGCAACCTAATCAATATTTTTTCTTGGGTTATCGTCATACGAAGTATATTAATGAAGTTACTGGACTCTAACCTCATTTAACATCAGCCGAGGCGAATGACTATGCCATGAAGTAAAAGAACAACAGGAGGGGAAACTCGGCCAGTTGCGCGACTCTACCTTGGAAGGCACTGGTGTTGTTTTACTCGTAGTGACGTCTAGGGGGAGTTCCTCTTACTACGTTTCCATTAGTGATAGTATCTCTTCGACAGAGAGAGTTACTAATTCAGGAAGTTGTGTTACCAGTTCTGTCATATATATCATCAAAGAAATTTACCAAAATTGGCGAGTTTCGATAATTAACGAGATGAAGTAGGCCGTGGATGTATTATTTAATGATAAACAGTCAAGGTCGAGCAAATTGAGCGAGTTTGTGAGCACGTTGCTGCCACTTTACTTCGTAAAACGAAAATTCTCAAGTAAGAAGTGTTTGTGTTCAAGTTTTCTGGTATGGTTCGTCATGTCATTGCATATGTTTTCAATGTTATAGAATATATTCCAGTGTCATTGCATGTTCCCCTATATCTTCGTTTTTGTTCTACAACGTTACGGAATGTTTTCTAAGTTATTGAATATGTCTAGATGTAATATGTATAATTATTTTTCGAATACATTTCGTATGAACATTACTGAAATATATTTTTACTGTTCCTTTACTTCGCCTTCCACAAAAACTGCAATTTGGTTCACCGGTTTTAATTTGGAAGGTAAGTGATAAAACTTATAAAAGCGAACTATTTCCTCAATGAATGAAGAACATAGATGCGGAAAGAAGTACTAGACCTGCTAACCTAATGACCAAGTAGTTTTGATACCGGTCACTCGCAGCGTGGTTGTCGATTTAATTGACGGAACGCCCCCTAGATGGTGCCACCCTACTTCCCCTCCTATTGTAATATTACTTCATAGACTAGGCTTTACAGAACTTGAAACGGAGTATCCAGAGCTATTTACAGGAGATGCTTCCACTAGTCATGGGTGTCCAATAAAGTCTGTGTTGAAGAGGTAATTCAAAGCTAATCGGTTTGTCTCCTTGCATTTACGCGTTTTATAGGGAGTAAAAAGTAAAGATATTTGAAATACATATTTCATTTGGCTTTAGGATGTCCTGACTTTTTCATTCAAGTATTGCAAAAAATCAAATTATCAAAACGAATTTTATATTATTAAAACTTTAATGAAACGATCTTTCTCGGAAATGAGAACATGTTGAATTATTTTCATCCCAAATCACCTCTTTCTTCGAATTTCACGAAAATCATAGGAGCCGTTCTCGAGACGGAAACTGAAATATATTTATGTTCGTATCAATACAATTATTACTCGCTTCATGTATTTATGAGGATTTATTAAAACATCATTATAGACTGTAATGTTATCATAGTAATACTATTATAAATTGTAATTTTAAAGACAGATAATTTATTGAGTGTGAGTGAGGGACTACAACTACACAACAAATGCTTCGAGTCTGGGAACGGAAAATACTGCGGAGTGTGTGAGGACCTATTCGGGAAAAAAATTTATAGAGAATTAGAACGAATAAGGAATTATCAGATTTATACAAAGCTCCTGATATTGTGTCATTTTATTAAAATAAGAAGGCTAGAGTAGGCTGGACATTTAATAAGCATTGATGAAGAGATAGCTGTTAAGAAGGTATTTATGGTAATAATTGAGGGACGAAGAAAGGCAGGTCCAGGACGAGATGGTTGGATTAAGTGGAGGACGATTTGAGAAGTATTAAGGTTAAAAGATGGCGTAAGAAGGCATTAGATCGAAGATAATGGGTGTGTATTATGAAGGAAGCCAGGGCCAAACTAAAAGAGTCGTATTAATTATGCGCCCGGGAGGCGAACGAGATGGCGCAGTCGGTAAGCGCATGAGCGCTCTAAGCTCAAGAGTTCAAATCTCGGTCCTGTCTCCCATTTTCATTCAACATAACATAATTAATCTGTAACCTGGCGGTGAGGTTCACCGCAATCTAAGAGATTTGTATGTGTTAAAGAGTCGTAGAGGGAAGATTGTTTTTCATTAATAAATTGTCAAAAGATGAATAGTTCTCTAAATTAAAGCGGTGCGACTCTTATGATCGCAAGCGCTACGTCCTATTTTTTACACCATGTTAGATGCGAATACCTGCACTTAGCTGCTTTACCTGCATAGTGCTTTAGTTGGGGATGACACTAGTGGTATCTTCCGCTAACTTTGAGGTACTACACTCAACGATAGTTCAAATAGTCGCCACAGCGCTACATACACTCCCAAAACTTGGCAGGTGTTCAAAAGCAATATGGGAAGGTCGTGTGCATACTATAATCTCTAGTATGATCAAGTAGGGCATGGTATAGACATATAAATAGGCATATTTATTCAGAAATCAATGTATTTCGTAACAACTCTTTGTCCGCAGATCCGCGACGTTATTGGACTTTTCAGTTTGACAAACTATGGTTGTGTTTACTCATTGTTGTCATTTAGAAACAGAATCGGGCCAAAATGATTTACGAAATTAGGGATGTAAAAGATCTCCAAAATAAGCTCGCAGAAGCTGGACCTAATAAACTGGTTGTGCTAGATTTTCATGCACCATGGTGTGGCCCCTGCAAAATAATTGCCCCCAAAGTCGACGAATTTGCGCACGAGTTCAGCAATGTCACGTTCTTGAAGGTCGACGTGGATGAATGTGAAGACGTCGCCATGCTGTATGATATCCAAGCAATGCCTTCTTTCATTTTTATCAAGAACAAGCAGAAGATCGAATCGTTAACCGGGGCGGATACGGATAAATTAAAGCAATTGCTTGTGAAACTCAAGTAATCTCTGAAGATTTCCGAAATTCTCCGTGTTACCGACGGTTCAAGGGAGTAGACGTTCTACGAAGTGAACAAATGTGCGATGTTTTTACAACACCGAAATTGTGCATGAAAATAAATGGTAAATATGTTATATCTTGATATCGGAATAATAATGAAAATTATGAAGTGATACCGTATCATTACAAGTATTTGAAATGTACTGAACTCAGAATGTAATTCTACTTGTATTTCTTCGAAATAAACTTTTAGAGTATTTAGCAATATATAGTACCTAAGACCCTGCTGGTATATACTAGAATAAAAGGGCTCTAATGACCTTAAAGTTGGCGAGCCCTAAAGTCCCCACCCAAAAAAACTTATATATACTAAAATACTTAAAACTTTTCTAATCGGGGTGATTGATGTATCTTTTTAATTTTGTCCATATTTCCCAAGTTTGCCATGTTATAATTCTTACATAATATTTACTTATTACTCCTCCTAGGGATTTCCAGGATTATAAGTTGTATAGAAAATAACCACAAAAGGATTACTCAAGACAGAAAATATTATCTGAAATTCAGGAAAGTAAATATTGTCAATAATTTGTAATGGTTCTGTTCTCATGATACATATCCGAGCATACAGTAATATACAAAACGAGTATTATATAAAACGTACAATTCGGATCAAGATAAGGTACATTTCTCCCTGCCATACATTAACTAAAATAACAAAACAAATATCGTTCATATCTTGAAGAATGAGGAATCAAAGTCACTGATTTGAGTACATAATTCGCTATGTGAAGCACTAACTTTGAATCAACAACATACTTAATAATTAAAATTAAAAATCAACAGTTAACTTCGACATTGTGACTAATAAACATGTATTGCACCATGTTATGTTTACTAATATCAAAGTCTACCTAAAAATTTTGTTTTTGCAATTTTTTTCTAGAACAATATATTGTCTAAGTAGGATTCCCTTAAAATTTTGTTCCGCGTATAATATAAGCTGTTAAAGAGAAATTATAGTTTCTCATACAACATTCTCACTTTATTGACATTCTCAACACATCATTTACTCTTTTATAGTCGTAGGCTTCTTTTAATGGAGCAGGAATTGAAACAAAGAATCAGATCTCTGTTCCTACTAAGTGTTTGCAAAATATATCGATTACAATTTTCTGAGTCAAGATTTATTAAATTGCAAGTCCATAGTATTATACAGTAGTAGTTATTTCACAAACACCTTTTCTCATAGGTTAAGAATGGGAGAGATAAACAAAAACTGTGGCACTATTTCATTACACAGTATTAGGTAAATCAGGTACATTTGAGTTATAATGAGAAATAAATATCGTATGGTTTTGTTAAGAGGACTTACGGAAGGACAGCTACGTTGTAGTATGATTTAGTTAAGTCAGTTTTAGTTATGCTTGAGTTATTTCGTTAAAATACAATTATATCTCTTGTAAAACGGCATTTGAGTGGCCATCCGTTAAAGTTAAAGGCATCCGTTAATTTCAAGTGGCCACCAATGACCGTTTGACGATAACAGTTTGCCACCCCTATGGCCATTTTTACTAGGGAATGTTGGTTCTTTAGAATTTAGATAGAAAACAAAGTCAAACTGTTCCACAACGGGTTCCCCCCGATTTCTAGGCCTCGACCAAAAGAGTGAGAAATGTGGCAAGCTTCCAGCTCCGGCCAGTTTGACCGCAGGATAGACTCTGTACTCATTTGCAATAGGCTGAGTAGGTCTGGGAGTCAGTCTGGACGTTTAGGTGTGATGTAAAAGCCCCACTCAACCGGGAATCGAACCCAAGCCGTCCAATCAGCAGCTCAGCGCTGTACCCTGAGCCACGCTGACTCCATGTTAAAGAGATACCTAATAAAATATTTTAAAATGTGTAAAGTATCTCAAATGCACATGAAATAGCTGTATGATAAATTATTTTTTATCTCATTATAATATAAACTTTGTTTACTGAAAATACCAGCCGATAACAAAATCTAGAGAATATTGTTCTTCGTATGTCACAGCCCCCCCGTCCCATAAATAATAGAAATGACGCTACTGAACTCACCTAATTGCAAAGAAACTTTTATGCGAAGCAGCGCCTTGAAGTTCGTATTTGAATGTATTAAACATATTAGGATGTTGGCTGTTTTACAACTTTTTTCTAATACCGCGTTTTAGATTATGTATTTTCATGCTTTTCTTTACTATATTCTCGATGCGCTTGCAGCCAATTCTGATTTATCAAGATTACAAGAAATTTTCACCTGACCGAAAGTTATCACAAATCTTCACCACGTGTAGGGTATATGGAAGAAATATGTACATAACGAACCTTAACACGTAGGTACGTGTGAAACCGGTAATAAAGTGCACACAGCATAGTGTGCCGCCTGGTTAACTTATCTCCTGGATGGGGATGTGTCTCAGGTCTTCCGGGGTTTATGTCTGGGTGGGAATGGTGCACAGTTGTGGAAGGCGGACAGGTGTTGTAGTGGTTAACACCCCTGCGATCAAAGCAGCGGTCCCAGGTTCGATTCCCGGCTCGCCGCCATTTTCACCTGACCGAAAGTTATCACATATCTTCTCCACGTGTGGGGTACACGGAAGAAATATGTACATCATTGAAGCAAGTTAGAAGATTTGTTATTTCTGCTTGAAGGGACGCTTAGTTTATTCTAAAGCTACTTCAAGGAATCAATTTGACTGAAAATCTCTGCACGAGAATCTTCATTTAATAAATAAGGTAATTATTTCATTTGACTCTTCATTATTAACCCCAGGGGCAAATCATATAAAACAAGTCTAGGGGTGGATCCAGCAAGTGATACAGAGGGGGGTGAAACTGTTGTCACCTTTGCTGACTCAATGATAAAAACTGTTGTCACCCAAACATGTCACTCGAAAACTGACTGCCGACTAGGCGTTACAGTGTTCAACATCGTGACCACCGAAAAATCGTAAGTCTCAATTAGAAAATATCGAATGAGCGTCTGAACGTATTTCCGAGAAAAATCTATGAATATCGAAAAATATCGAATGAGCTTCTGAGCAAAAACCACACGAGCTTGAAAAATGTCGAATGAGACTTTCGAAAAATCGTATATGAGCAATGAGACAAATGAGCATCTCAGCTCGTCGAAAAAGACAAGTCAGCTAGCTCAGAAAAAAATCGTATCTTCCACGAAAAATCGAATGAATGAATCTAAAAGTCGAATGAGCTCGTCGAAAAATACAAATGAGAGTGAATTTCGCTTCTGCAAGCGTATAAATGGACTTTTCTCCCACTATGCCCGTTTTTCCATTTCCTAAACCTCTCAAATTTGAATTGTCCCATGACTAATGTTGCCCAGACGAACAAAATCCCCTCTTTGGAGCGTCAGCCACGATTGGTTACTTTGAGTGCGTTGATCCAATCTCTGGATGGATGATTTCTAACGTTTTTTCAACCGCTGTCAACTCTCACGCTGAGTGTGGTTTCCTTCGTGCCTCCGCGGACCTTTAACATTTTCCAGTCTCTCAACCATCTGGGCCCTTCCTTGGAACCGTGCCGCCTGCAATTTCTTTACAGTCATATACCCTTTCTTGTCGAACCCGAGCATGTTGAAACTTGTTCCTACCGCGTCCTCGTAAAAGTTCGGTGGCTGGTCTCCTTTTGTCCAGCAAAATGCGTAGTATTTCTCACGCAAACATTTCTCAACGGTTTCCATTTAAATTTATTTGTGGAGAGAGGAGGCACCACTCCCCACCCCCGACAACAGTCCTTTAGGCGCGGCGCCCTCGTCCCTCTTAATGTCGTTCGTGCTACGTATTTATAATGCCAAAACAAGGCGGATTTCTATGATTAATAACTGGAATTAATCAAATCTTACAGTATGTTTGTTTTATTATCATGTATTATGTTTTTTGACGGTGGTAAGGCAGAAGAACAGGCCTCATGACGAATCTAACCACGAAATAAAATTTAATTATTACAGGTCGAAACAGTTGCCGTAGTGAAAGGCGACCAACTACTGCCATAAATTTCGCAGTGCGTGCCGTGATATCACAGTATCCTCCGATACTGAATCCCGTTAGTGTCACAAAATACGAATACCTATCGCTTTTTAATTACGATCTTTCCCACGTTTATTAGGTCCTAATTATACATTTCTACTCTGTTTTTTATATAGAAACAAATTTTGTTTTAATCATTTAAAGTGCATTTAATTGCAACACAAAAAATGCTAGGTTCTCGGTATTGCTGTACCTCCCATAGCCTCGAAAGTTCGTTGACGTCAATGTCCCTCGAAACTTGCCGAGATGCGATTTAAACGTTGGACGCCATCACTCACCAGCGAACAAAGTAGCGCGTCGTGTTTCCCACTCGTTCTTGGAGAATTTAAAACATACACGTTTTATCAACTTCATACAATTTACATCCGTTTCACACTGTCACATAATAACAATCTTGAACTTATTAAAGACCTAATGGCCTGAAACTTCAAAGTCCGACATCTCCTAATGTAGTACTCATTAGTGAGATGGAACAGGAACATGAACATTCTGCTAAGAGTAACACTCGAATGAATGAGAAGAATGAATGCCAGAATCTCAGAATGATTGACAGAATCCTCTCAGAATGATCTCAGAGCGTTTCTGCACGAGAATAAATTGACTCATCCCTCTTCTGCTCCTCCGATGCTTGTTCACGTGCTCTGTTTTCAAAAACCCATNAATGAATGCCAGAATCTCAGAATGATTGACAGAATCCTCTCAGAATGATCTCGGAGCGTCTCTGCACGAGAATAAATTGACTCATCCCTCTTCTGCTCCTCCGATGCTTGTTCACGTGCTCTGTTTTCAAAAACCCATGTGACTAACTTTATCCAATAATATTAAAATCTATCTCCACGCGGAGTCTTCGCTACTGGTTATTTTTTAACTCGACGAGGCGTATTCCTAGCCAATCGAGAAACTGCCCTTTGAAAACTGCTATGACTCATTCACAGCGTACGGCACTTCAGTCACCATCACCTCGGACAACGGCAGGCAGTTTGTCGATAAGTTCAAGGCCTTCCTGCAGAACAATGGTGTGAAGTACCACAAACTGATATCACCCACCAACCAATGGCGAAGCAGAACGGTAAGTCCAAACAGTGAAGGACGCCCTCTATGCCATGAGGACCACTAAAGGAATTCTGTGGCTAATCTGGACAAATTCCTTTGCAAGTTCCGAAAAGCGTCACACTCTACCACCGGACAATCCCCTTCCCAACTATTTCAAGGACGGGAACTTTGAACTCGTCTCAACCTGGAGGGACCCGAAGATGTTCGCACCAATATGCGAAAAACAGAGCAGAAATGGACTCGACATTTCGCACACTCGAAGTGAGAGTCTATTTACTTTCTGGCCGGCAACACGAACCTGGACGTGGCTCTCCGGTACTATCGCAGTCCGCATCGGAGACCGACACTATGAGATCCGAGGGAAACGGATCAACCAAATTAGGTTCTTTCCAGAAAGGCAACCAATGAGGAACAGACCAGTGACGATCTTGCCGAGGCTACTATGGCCTCGACGGATTCAGTACTTTCAAGCGCCAGCTATCGCAGCCCAGAGGACGCCACAAGGAATCGGTGGAAACCAAACACCAGAACCAGCCTTACACCGCGCAGATCTACCCTTGATATTAACCAGTCCCAACAAGTGCAATTTAAAAGGAGGAGGAAATGTGTATGACATTGAATGTGTGACTCTGGAAGTTTCACATTCAGTAATCGGTGGCACTAGCCTACGCCAAATACTACGTCCAGGTGTAGATTCTGACCATCTCATCCTTACGTAGTGTAGTGGTGCATGCTTTGCCTGACGGATGACCATATAGGTCCCACTCCTGTCAGGGTACCATACGCCCGTCATTACCCATGTCGCCACCACCGCAACACACTCCAAACCCGAGTAATCAATTAATGACATGCATCCGTGGCAGTGTTTGATGGAATATTTTCTTATAGCCTAGTGGCGCTCCCCTATCATGCTTGGGGTCCAAGAATAGCGAGGGGTGGTAATGACGCGAAGGGGGATTTGGAAAAAAGATGGGTCATGCCAGATGTCACACACTAAAAAACCGATATGGATGTCGTATACCTAATTGTGTACACCACAACCACAATAAATAGTAACATATTGTACGGCTATGTGTGAGGTAAAGGCTACTACATCGACAGCGTTTTGCTTTTTTCGTCGAGACCCCCGGCACAACATGTAACCCCACAAGTGAAAGGGACATCCTCTTATGTAGATATGATATAACTTCGTGTAGTCACCACAACCACATATCTTCAACGACATCTCTATTTCTCATGTTACATTTTGGTTAAGATATAGGGAAAACGAAACTTTGTGTGGATTCTACAAATAAGAATCTCACGACTAAACACTTGGTAATTCCATTGGTTTAGTAACAATAACAACCATAGTCGGTTTTCTTCAGTGTATAAAAAGGAAATATAAAAAGTAAGATTAATGAGAAAAGATTAAAACCGACTATGGAAGTACTTATGCGAATAAGCAGTGCTGACTACACTAGCCCGCTTCCGCGCTAGAGAGAGAGACAGACGTGGGAGCCTCGACGCAGCTAAGAAAATTTTCATTGGGCACACACGTGGAGACGAAGGTCTGAAAATGAGAGAGAGCTGTTACCAGGTGAAACTTTTGGGTGATCGGTCTAACGTACGTGGAAGTGTGGTGATGACTGAAGTGGGGGGGGGGGGCTGATGGATGCCCGAACGAAGAATGGGGATTCTGCTATCTGGTGGTCGACCGTACAAGAGAGAACGAGAGCTGTGCAGTGGAGTTGTGAAAAAAACAGAGGGAGCAGGTCCAAGATGACGGTGGCCTCTTGGGTGAATGAACAATGTAGTAACGTTTGGTGTTGGTGAAATAAAGTATGGGTGAAAGGAAAATGGGTGTAAATAATTGTGTTAGAGGTGTACTAAGCTAGGGGGTGAGGAGTAAAATAGAATTTGGAGTGGACTTGGTGTGAACGTTTGATCGTAGAATTACATCAATGGTAGTTTGGTAACGTGGGAAGGGTTTCTAAGGCATGTAAATAGAGAAGAGTTGGAATTAAGATAACTTAGTAGTGGAGGAAGGATAAGAAATATAGGTAAGATTTGTAGAATTAGATTAAAGATAATTTGGTGGAGGAGGATTTCGTGATTCTTGTAATGCTTTGGTAATAAGTAGTTGTGGTAAGGAAAAATGTGTTCTTGAATGTGGAGATTGCCCCCTGACTTCCTTCCCTGTTAGCAGTCAGGAACCATATCCCGGAACATTAGCGGATGACCTAAACTACGAGTGGTCATCCTTCAAGCAACGTCTTGCAGAGTGGACAAAATGCAATTCCCTTTAGTCGCCCTATCTCCTCTCAACCTATTTTTCCCCTCTTTCATTCTTTTGCTTTCTTTCAGTAACTTGTAATATATAATTTGTAAATACTGTAATATGAAAAATGTATCTAGTAATGTATAATTTTAATATAATTTGTAAATAGTGTCATAACTTAACAATGTGACACTATATTATCTATTTCATGGAGTCATGTCANCACTTCCTTCAAGCGACGTCTTGCAGAGTGGACAAAATGCAATTCCCTTTAGTCGCCCTATCTCCTCTCAACCTATTTTTCTCCTCTTTCATTCTTTTGCTTTCTTTCAGTTACTTGTAATATATAATTTGTAAATACTGTAATATGAAAAATGTATCTAGTAATGTATAATTTTAATATAATTTGTAAATAGTGTCATAACTTAACAATGTGACACTATATTATCTATTTCATGGAGTCATGTCAATGTTAATGTATATTTTATTATTTGTACATAAATATGAAGTACTGTTGTTACTGTCTTTATAACGTGTTATGAGCCCTAAAGCCCCACAAAAAAAATCAGCACTAAACCGCCTCCTGCTTAAATTGTTTGTACCACAAAAATAACAACAAAAGAAATAGTGATATTATCAAGTAATCCTGTGCAAATTAAAAGGAGACTAAAGGGAATTGCTATAGAGGCTCCCAAATAATTTCCACCATTGTCTAGGACAACAATTTTTGGCATAATTCAACATTTGTTAACAAAATGTCACAATAAATAATTAAACTATCTCAGCAACTAAATAACATGAATTGGAATATCATGATTTTTGTTATTATAAGGAATTTGTTTTAAAACCAAAAAGACTTGCTTTTTGCAATAACTATAGCAGTGGTTTTTAAGTTGTTTTTTTCACAGTGAAACTAATAAATGAATTTTAACCTACAATGTCTCATATAAGTGTTTATTGAGACCAATAACTTGCTCATGTAACTTTTTGTCTCATAATATGAGTCACTAGATAAAAAAAGCATGAAAAATTGCAAATTTTGCACCATGAGGGCTTATTCCAAAAAATTGACCACCTCTATGATCCTTTACAAGACACGATGCCTCTTAATATTTTTGTATTTTATATGATAAAACTACATCCTACCTTTTTAAACAATTTTAAGTTGGGGTAGATTTTGTTGTCCCGTATAAAATGCAGTTGGTCATGGCAAAGTCTCCAGAGCTTCAAGGTTTGCCCAGGAAACCGCTGTTTGTTTCAAAGACACGCATTGCCATGCTGAAATGGCAAGGGCATTCTCGAACTGTAGCGATCGAGGCTGTAGGACTTCCTGGGTGTACTGTTCAACTGTCAGTGCCTGTTAGGAACACTAATGTGGTAGGGACCACAAATAGTACATACCTAGATGTAACTAATGCACAATGCAACTCTTTCAGATNTGCCTGTTTAATACTATAAAACTACATATATAAGTAAATGTCACAGTGGCTGTGGTTAAGTAAAGTGGTTAAGGCATTGGCTAGGGAGTCTGGCGATGCGTTTTGGTTTTCTGTCTCACTATTTAATACAGCGTTCAATTCCCGTGTTGTAATGGTATTTTCTTTTTCAAATATTTTTATTGTTATGTCAAACAAATGTTAATTACAATTTAATTATATATTAATACTGTTTGGTCTGCTGTAAAATTAGCGTATAATTTTATCTTTATAAGTGTAACACTTACTAGGTAACCAAATCAATAATATTATAATATACATATTTATAAATAATTTCTATACAAGTAGACTGTGAACTACTAGAGTTCTTCGAAATTACTCAAACAGTACAAGATCCTCTTCCATACCAACTTTGTTAGAGTTTGTAAACCAGTCATTTCCTTACAACAAAAAGTTAGAAATGTTTTTGACAAAAAAATAATTTGGTACATCACAATTTGACATAGCATTAAAATTTTTTTAAAAAAAGTTCATGATCACATGTTAATCGAATGCTATATCAGATAGTAAATCAGAAATGAAAACGTGTTGCCTGCCACATAGCCAATGCGTTATTCCCTTACACCACGGTGACAGTCACTAATTTATGTACTTTTATTATATTTTAGACACATAAATCTTTGCACCTCGATTTGTCAAAACTCATATCAGAGCTGAATAAGTTACATCAAGCTACATATTACATTTATGAAAAATTTGAACAAAATCAGTGACCCATTTGGAGTATGCTCTGCTTGTAAGACCTGCAATTACCTAGAAGTGCATGTGAACTTGAATGCATGTGCAGGTTGAATTCGCCAGAGTGATTGAAATATATTATAATGGTCGCCACGGATAATGGAATATGGTTTTGTGGGGCACATTAGCACAAATGCAACATATGTCTGTATGCAGGGAATAGCTTCAAGGCACCACAGTCAATAAACTACTGAGAAATTTCATACATATTTTGCTTTCTTCAGTGTTAGAATGATCAACAGTTATTATTTCACAGTGTCTAGTTATTAAGTGAACTGGTTATTTTTAATCATTGTCTACAGGCTAGAGAAGAAGCAAATAATAGACAAGATTTATGACACCATCGTAGAACTAGAGAAAAGATATTTGTCACCAATGAAAAAGTATCCATCTTCATCTGCACTGCCATATACTGTTAATGGTGATGACTATAATAACAATAATTGGTCAACTTTTATCTTTTGGGTATTTCAATATGTTTTCATTATCATATTATGTACTGTTGATGAACAAAGCATCAACTTTTATGATAACATCAAAATTTGTTGCAACTCAAAATTCAAATCTGCACTTATAAGTGTTAGGAGGATCTAAGCACTTTCCTTGAGTTAGGTAACCAAATCAATAATATTATAATATACATATTTATAAATAATTTCTATACAAGTAGACTGTATGATTTGAATGAAACTCAATGGCACTGGTTTTAAGAGGTATGCTTTTGAGAGTGAACATCCAGCATGGCTTTTGATATAAAAGTTTTACCACAAATTTCACACTGGTACGGTTTCTCTCCGGTATGAGTCCGATAATGCAACTTCCAAACTGCTGATTGAGTAAATCTCCTCAAGCACACATCACATTCGTACGGTCGTTCCCCTGTGTGAGTTCGATTGTGTACTCTTAATGTAGTTCTTGTAGAAAAACCTTTGCTACACACATCACACTTGAAATGTTTCTCACCTGTATGAGTGCGTTGATGGTTTCTTAAATGATACTGCTCTGTAAAACTTTTCATACAAATATCACACTGGAATGGTCTTAAGCCAGTATGACTTTTCATGTGCTTTTTCAAACTGCCTTGTAAATTGTAACCCTTTTTACAAATATCACAATGAAACAATTTCTCATCTAAATGCCTCCTCTGGTGCATTTTTAAATTGGCTTTCGTTCTAAAATTTTTCAAGCAAACATCGCAATTAAAATTTTTTTCATCCGTATGAGTTGTTTGGTGCACTTTCAATGATAGACTGCTTTTCAACACTTTGGAACAAATGTCACACTTAAACGATCTGTCATCATTGTGTCTCTGTACATGATACTTCAAACCATACTTGGTTGAGTAAGTATTATGGCAAATAGGACACTGGAATGTTTTCGCAGAATGCATAAATTTATGTGTTTTCAAGTGGGATTTTCTCTTGAAAGATCTCGCACATATGTCACATTTGAAAGCTCTCTCCCCAGTATGGACAAGTATATGTTCTTTCAATTGGTAGTTCTTAGAAAACACTTTGAAACAAATGTCACATGAATATGTTTGCTTCGCTTTCTCTTCCTTTTGTTCATCATCACCACTGCTTGTAACAGATGAATCTTCTGAATTACCCTAAAATAAGTAAAAAATCATATTAATAAAAGATGCAACTAGAGCCAGTAGATTCATTAGTACTATTATTATTTCTTTTCTAGAGTTTTAGTTATTTTATAATTTAGTTTTAATAGTAATGATTTATTAGCAATATTCTCCAAATAATTTGTTCACTTGAACATACATTTATTCACTTTTTTTGCCATAAATTCCGTATATATTGTATATTGTTGTTGTTGGGGCTTTAGGGCTCGTCAACATCGAGGTCATTAGAGCCCATATATATATTGTATAAATTCATAGATTCAAAATATATATATAAATTGTATAAATTCATAGATTCAAAAACAACTTTACTCTGGTTGTAACAAATCTGAAATTAGGAACCATTAAATCTCTTCACTCCTTTCATTGCAACTGCTTAACTTTCAGAAAACTTAATATTCTTATTATTAACTCTATTGTTAGCGACATCCTTTCATAGCAAAAGGAGTGCTGTGCTCACTAAGACACGCTCTTTTACTAGTAGAGCTGAAATTTCCGGATGAATATACAGTAAAACTCGCTAAAGACGTTCCCAATTAAGACACTATTTTCCTTCGATCCCTGGACATTTCCTATACCAGTCAAATCCACCTGATAAGACACTTTGTTCTGCTCTGTTATTTTAGGATTAGATATTCTTCTCTCTTTTCCTCCCGCTTCATAATTCCCTCTTCAACCGCTCTGAGTATAGTAACACTTCCTGGAAATACTGTAGACATTGTTCCTTTGTTTTGTCCAACCAAAAGACCTCAAATTGTAGAGGCATGTTGTCAGACAGATGAAGGAGTGATTGCACTAGTTTTGTTGACTCATTCCCATATGGGGAGAATGGTTTAATGTTTTTAGCTTGTTGGGGAGTGTATCAGTGATTTCGTTAGGGCCAGTGCTAGTAGTATAACTGGAATAAAATGTAAAGCTTTATCGATTTCAGACAAGCTGAACATTTGAAAAAGTACAGCTAAAAATAAATAAAACAAAAAGAAATCACCAAAGAACTGGACATACCTCCTTCCACTTTAAGAACCGTGTTGAAAAACAGACCTGAAATTGAACAAAATGGACTGGTGGGAGGGAGTAAATGACAAAAAGTGAAACACGAAAAGTATGAGAAGTTGGAAAAAAATTTATTGGAGTGGTTTCAACAAGCTCGTAGAGTACATTATCCAGTGAATGGTGGTGTTATCACAGAAAAGTCCAAGCAGATAACAGCATGTCTCAACATTACTGAATTTTGTGGATTGACTGGGTGGTTGGACCGATTTCGGAGTACACATAGTATTGTGTACCTACAAATTTCCGGCAAGGCTGAATCTGTTATTGATGACGATATTGCTTCATGGAAAGATAATGTTTGCCTTCATTATCATGTGACTATGCCCCTGAAGATGTGTACAATGCTGATGAATTTGGACTGTTTTATAAGATAATGCAAGATAAATCTTTTGTTTTAAAAAACGAGACATGCCATGGTGGAAAGATGAGCAAGGAATGGTTTTGGCATGTACAAATTTTACTGACACCCTTAAACTAAAATTGGTTGTGATTGGAAAAAGTAGGTCTCCTTGCGGTTTTAAAAATGCTCATACGTTCCCATGTGATTACCTTTCCCAAAGATGTGCTTGGATGTCAAGTGAGCTTTTCACAAACTGGATTCAACAGATAGACATAATTTTCAGTAAGCAAAAGAAAAAATATCCTCTTCATTGACAATTGCCCGGCACACCCAAAGGACCAACATAAAAATTGTCTTTTTGCCACCAAATGCAACATCTAAGTTGCAACCCTTAGGCCACGTATTATTAAAGTTTTGAAACAAAAATACTGAAAAAAATGAGTCCTGTGATTCTTGTGAGACATGGAGTGTACCAATTCAACCAAAATTAATGTTTCCAACTCCATAAATTACATCAGAGCAGCTGGGGATAAAATTAAACCCAACGTAATAAGGAACTGCTTTCGGAAAAATGTGTTTGGTGTGCGGAACGATTTTGAACAGGCTGACAGCTACCTCTAGAAGATGAGGACTTTCAGTCATCGTAGAATTTTCCTAATTATGTAACAGAGGATAATGACCTCATGAAGGGCTCAAACAAACGAAAATAGATACTTTCCCAGCATATCAGAAAAGTAACAAATTTCAGTACATGTGTATGTGCGTCTGTATGTATGTAACTCTGCCATTAACACACAACACACTGGTCAATGCTAGTCCCAAGCCCAGATAAAAGAGGAGGGGGGATCATGTGATTATGAATTCTGGCAAAACTTTCTGCTGAATTCAACAATAGTCACTTGGCTTACAGTGCGATTGAACTGCAAACCAGTAACACTNAGACCATCATAAACGATTTTTTTGCAACAAATCATCTCAAATATCCAAATGCATTTTGAAAACATTCAGGATATTATACCCCAGACGGGTAGGACTTCTAGTTCCGAATCCTGCACTGCTCTTCAGTCATCAGACCCAGAGTTAGTTCTCCTCATGGATTCTGGGGGAGGCAAAAATGCATCTACAAAACAGCTGAGAACTAGAAGCTTGCAACCTGGAATGTCAGGACCTTGCTTGACTTGACAAAAGCGTACCTACCAAGACGCTCGGCACTAGTAGTGGGCCAAAACTTTAACACAAGAGTGGGCCAAAACTTTAACACTCGGAAATACGTACTTGGAAAACATGGTGTCGGAAAAGAAAACTCAAAATGACCATCTGTTACTCCAATTCTGCACAGAAAGAACTGTCCATTGTTAATACATTTGAAGCACAAATTCCAAACAACCTGGCAACATCCTAGATCCAAGGAATGGCACATGATTGATCACTACATTATACGAATTAAAGATTTGAAAGATGTTCTACGATGCAGAATTATGAGAGGAACTGAATGTTGCACAGACCAGTGAATGATGAGAGCAGAAATCAAATGGGATCTAAAGAAATATCACTCTCAAAAGAAAAAGAACACTGTCACATACGACTTATCTGCATCAAAAGATGAATCTTGTAGAGTTGCATTTGAGAACCAATTGCAATCACTGGACAACAAAACTGTGGAAGAAAATGCCGATGTAGATAGAGAATGGCAAATCTTCAAAAATAAGTACCTAAACACTGCAAAAACAATACTGCCCAAGAAAAACAGCTAGAGAAGAGACTGGTTTGACGAAAATGCAGGCACCATTCACACCATATTAAAAGAGAAGAAACAGGTTCATACTCCATATCTGAGCTACCCCACTGATAGTAAGAAAAGATACTTCCAAGAGGTCTGGAAAAACTCAACAACAACTGACTCTTAAAGAACGAATGGTGGATCAATAAAACCAAGGAAATGCAGTCGTATATGAACATAAATGACACCTACAACATATACAAATATATTACATCCATCATGGGACCAGTAAAAAAACATCAATCAATAAAAAAACATAATAGAAAACCAAAAAGGTGAAGTTCTCCTTAACCAAGATGAACGTCTTCAACGCTGGAAAGATCACTTTGAAAATAAGTACAATCATCACCACGTAGACACATCCACACTCAATATGGATTTTGAATGTGACATCAATCTTAACGACAACTGTCCATCAATGCTAGAAATAGAAAAGGCTATATCTGAATGAAAAACCGCAAATCTCCAGGAGCAGACACCATTAGCGCAGAAATGCTGAAAGCTGGGAAACAAACAACAGTGCACAATCTCTCTGCACTCTACTCAAACATCTGAAGAGAAAAGAAAATCCCACAAGAATGGAAAAACTCAATGATAGTGGCCATTCATAAAAATTGCAACAGAATGAAATGCGACAACTATCGTGGAATTTCTCTGCTCTCCATTGCGAATAAAGTTCTCTCAAGAATACTGTACAACCGCTTAACACCACAAATAGACAGCACTCTGAGAGACTCGCAGTGTGGATTCCGGAATAGTAGATCAACTATCGATTTGATCTTTTCAATCCGATAGATCATAGAGAAAACAATCGAGCAAAATTCCAAATTAAGCATAGCATTTATCGACATAAGTAAAGCTTTCGGCTCAGTCAACCGTGAAGTCCTATTCAGCACATTAGAGCGAGTTACATGTCCATGACCATTCTAACAATACTCAAATCAATGCACGAAGGAACATCAGCAACAGTAAGAACTGAAAATTCTGAAGCACCTCTGTTTAGCATCCAGACTAGAGTCCGACAAGGCTGCGTCTTGGCCCCGATGCTCTTCCTTATATACATCCTTGTTATAGTAAAAAACGTCGCTCAAAGATGTCCACATGGAACCAACATCATTTACCGAAGTAACTACAATATGTGCTCTAGAAGAGGCCTGAAATCAAAAACAAAAATAAAACACCAAAAGATTCAAAACCTCATGTTCGCAGACGACTGTGCTCTCAAAGGTGACTCTTCTGAAGGACTCCAACAACTTCTAAACACCTTCACCGAAACTGCCCGTAGACTTGGACTACAAGTCAGTAAAGAGAAGACAAAATGTATGTTCATTAACTGTCCACCCGCGGCCATTACCATCGTCAACACACCTACTGAAACAGTGAGTGCATTCAAATACCTAGGCAGCAAAATAACTTCCAAAGGAACAGCCAACTTCGATGTAGGGAACAGAATTAATGCAGCAAGCAGAGCATTCGGAAGACTGTACCAAAGAGTGTGGAAACCTTATGATCTGACATTATCCACAAAGCTTAAAATATATATGAGACCACAGTGCTTAGCTGCCTCCTGTACATGTCAGAAACACGGACACTCCTTCAAAGCCGTAAGAAAAAGCTGAACGCATTCCACCTCCAATGTCTCCAGTCTATATTGCACATAAAATGGGAAGACAAAATACCAAATGAAACCGTTCTTGAGAAATCAAACATGCTCACAATTGAAGACATCATAAGAACAAGATGTCTAAGATGGACTGGACATGTCAGTAGAATGGAAGAACACAGACTGCCCCAACAAATTGCATTCTCAGAACTAACAATAGGCAAAGGACCACAGCGAAAACGAAACAAAAAAAAAAAAANCAACAGCAAAAACGAAACAAAACAAAAAAAAACAACAAAAAAAACGCTGGGCAGACACTGTAAAAGAAGTCTTCACAACTGGAGGAACCTTGCTACAAACAGAAATGAATGAAGGGAGAAAATCAAAGAATAAGTGACAGAAAAACATAAGCAAAGCATGGAAATCAAAAAAGCAAGAAGAATAGAGAGACACCAAGACAACGACTTCTACATTTGGAAATGCCCTCTCTGCCCATTTACTCGAGATGCATTGAATGTGACTTTGAAGCCAAGTCCGGATCTCGTCTAAACAGTCATGTGCGACACAGACATCCAGAAGTCCAAGACAACAGCATCAGACCAGTCAGAATAGATCCAAGAAACAGGCAGCAACTTTCCCAAACTCCCATACATCCATCACCGACATTGCAACCTCCACTTTCGACGAGTCAATGGGTGTGTACCAGATGTGGAAAAAACTGCAGATCTAAAGCAGGCCTGGCCAGCCATATCCGAAGTGACAAATGCACGGATATGAGATAATGAGAAAGCATCAGCATCAATGGAACTCCTGAATCATCATTTATGTATGTCTGTATGAATTATTATTATTTTCCATTTTAGGTACCTTATGTATTTCAGGATGATAAGCAATACATATTTTTTAAGCACTTAAAGAGTTTGATTTTTTTAAAATTCACACACGTTTTCCTGTTTAAGACGTTCTTTCAAGCTGGTCCCTTGAAGAGCGTCTTAAGCGAGTTTTACTGTATTTTGACGATGCAATCCAATTACAAACCCAATATAATCTGCTTGAGCCAAAAAAAACCCTCCCTCAATCGGCTGCTGAGTAGTAGTCAAGCTGTTAAATAGTGGAGCACAACAATGTACACTATCATAGACTTTTCCAAAAGGGTACTTGCACTCCCCCTACTTCCCCTAAAAATACTCAGAAACCCATACGAAAGAAAAAATAGATACTAATGTCTCTCAAATTTTCCTGGTGTAAATGACACATTAGGTTAAATTCACAGGCGAATTTAACATAAATTTTATTGATTTGCAATATCTTATTGAAAATCAAGCATAAGAGGGGATATTGCTGCTACATCATCATTTTATCAAATTACCTGTTGATAAATATCGGGCTAACTTCATGAGTTCCAGAACCTTAGATAGGGGTTTGTGTCATGTTTCTGCTTGTTGTAATGCAGAACTTATGCTTGAGAAATAGAAATAATGACTCTGAGAATAAATTTTTGTTATATTTTGGGTGACAATTTATCTGAAAATGGTGCAATTGTTAAATTTTCATTAATGTTCATCAAGGAAGATCTTTTAGGAAAAGGTCAAGGCCTTTCTCAAACCCAAATATGTCCCTGTACACAATACTTACTTCAAATGCTTCTTCCTCGAGTTCCTTCACAGGAATGAATTCAAAAGGCAGCAAGTCCCCATCCTCCTATTAAACCAGAAACAAAGATATAAAATCTCTAAAAAATTAAGTGTTTCATCACCTACTCTAATATCTGTCCAGAGCAGTAAATTAGGTATGTTAAAAAATGATTTGGAACAAGCTTGGATTTTCTACTTGACCACAAGATACTTGGCATACTAACATAAATATGTAAATTCTTAGACAAAAAGGAGAAACAAACTGTATTTTGAGCAATGCAACAGAAACAAATGTGAAAATGTTTGTTTATTTTCCTGTCCCTTTTATTTATTACAATAAATAATGCCAAATTACAAGGCAATTTTGAAATATTTTATTGTTAATTTGATAGGGAGTATATTTCAAATAAAAATTTTAATAGAACATGAATCATTCACTTTGTCAAAATTAAAGTATGATTAATATTGTTTCCATCAGCCAACAATTCCGACACCTTTTTTATTTTTTATTTGGGCTTTGGGGCTCACCAACATCAAAGTTATTAGTGCCATTCTGGCAACTAGCATAAGAGAATTTACAAATTTCTTGATAGCCTTCTGCATTATCAATTTTTAATTTATCACATCGCACATTTTTGAACAAAATTATTTTATTTATTAAAATTATCAATCTATTAATATAAGTAAATCATGTATGTAAATACAGAAACATAAACCTCTCCACTTTAGTTAACCATTCACCACCAGAGTGCAAAAATTTAAGAAGCGCTCCTTCTACCTTCCCCAATGTAAATACGTTTTCTATTAGTTAAGCCAGTGGTTCCCAACCCAAAGAAGGGTGTGGGATGCTTCCAAGGGGACTGAGAAACTTTGTATAAGTATCAACTCACTCTACCACTCAAAAATGTGTTACTTTTCTTTGAATTCTTAAAGATGCTTAATTTCATTTATTACACACTTATATTTTATAGTTATTTAGAATGTGTCACTTATTAAGTACATTTTAGCTATTATACATGGTGATATATTTAAAGATTACTGAATATTATTATTAATTAAAACAAATAAACTCGTATTCTTAGCATTTCAATATCAATATTTTTGCAGGGTTATTTCTGAATTCTACTACTATTAACGTCCATTACACAATCTAATTAAATAAATAATTAAAAACTTTCGACCATATTAGGGCGAATAATATTTATATTTTCTGTGAAGTACACTTAATTACTAAATTATTAAATTACACTTAATTATTTATTGAATTATTTCTGAATGTTTATGTATGTATTTATGCATGTTCACTAATCATTATTCGCCCCTTTGTCATTTATGTTTTGCCCACTTATTCTATTATACCCATCATAATATTTTCTCTTTTTCTTAGCATTCCTAAGAAACACCCCAAATTAACATTATTCCCCTAGTCAGCAAAATACTAAAACAACACAATAACAATATACATACAAATACAACACACACTAAAATTTTTCTGGTATAAATAGTTACCTTAAATGAATAGCTTGAACAACTACAAAGAAAGGAAATGAATTTAAACCATCAATCAATACCAACAAGCAATGGGGGGTGTCTACACTCCAATGGACCCGAGGGGTATACTCCCAGTTAGGCTTTGGGGATCCACCCCCGTATATGTTTTGTAAATATGATGCTTAAAATAATTTTAAGTTTTGATCACCCTTAAACACTTACACAAACTATGTTTTAAGGGGGAAAAATGTCAAATTATTAATTATATTTTTAAGAACCCTCCCTCTTGATCTGCCAATGGTCCAGACTAAAATTAAGGAAAGTACGACATAGAGAATTAAAGCTTTATTTATTTTAGAATCTTAAATTTATTTATGTTTTTAAGTTATATACCACAAAAACAAGTCAAAATTAATAGGAGAGCAGGATGTCCAGAAACAAGCTCGCTATGCCACTAAGGAATGCTAATTAATGTATTTACCTCTTCATTATCTGGTTGAGGTTCTTTTTTCACTTCTATAGCATCTGATGTTAATGGTGATTGCTCCTGGAAACAGAAAAGCAAGAAAAAATTAATTCATTTGTGTCATGTGAAGTAAAAATACATAAAAAGACCTGATAATAAACTTGAAGCAGCAAACAGTATGCCAAAGATCACAGCAACAGAATGAATAGAGGAGTGATTTGCACATCAAAATTAAATAAAGGCTACAAAATCAAATTAAAGAAATTTCAAGGAAGGAGACTGGTTCTAATTGGTATGAAGCAAGGAAACAAAGATGTATCGAAAAGATGAAAGAATTTTAAAATAAGAAATTTTTTTAGGGGAATTGGAATTGTCATGAGATCCCAAGTCTTTAAGATAATTTTTATTCTCATTTTTTGTAAACGAATAGTGCAAAAAAAAGGTAACACACAATAATACAGTAAAATATACAAGACCCTGTATGTATAAAAACTACAGGTATATATTATTCTTGTGTTTTTCCAGCCTAATTATCAAATCCATAATGCACAATACACCTACATACCAATTATTACCTGAAAAAAAATTCAGTCAAGCAGTGAAATAATTAATTTTATTTTAAAATTTAGATTTATAAGAGCACATATTAGAAGTTTCACCAAGTGTGCTAAGATGTATGATAGTTGGTTGTTTATTCATTCCACTGAAGTTGACCTACTGTTGGTTTTAAAGTAAAATTCCTTCAAACTAGCTCTTTGTATCAGGCTGTATAATTGTTTATTTGTACTAAAAGCTATTCCTCTTCATTACTTTCACTTTGAAAAAAAAGTACCAAAGAGTTTGTATCCTATTGATGATAATCAATGAGTAAAAATTACTTCAATGGTTTGCATCTTATTGGCTGCTAAGAGTAAAATTTACACGCTATGTCCTTTGCTAATGAGTGGAAACTACCCAATTTGTCTCTCTTTTAACACGAGAATAATTAAATACAGGCTCTTCATACCACACACAAATCTAAGTTTCATCACATATTTACTTAACAATTGCTGCCCATACGTAATCAATTGAACACATCAAAAATTTCAAAAATATTCATTAATTAACAATAACTTACCCCTTTGGGGCCCATTCCCTGGATCAAAGCAACATAACTTTGTTATATATTTCCAGTGGTACTTTTTCAATTTTGAATGATTTGGTATTTGAAAAGGTTATTCATCTACCATTGGAGGCCTCCTCTAGAGGCCTGGGCAAACTACATTTTTTTCTTGAATTTTCATAAAAATGTTGATTCAATGTTGTTCAAAAATGTTGATTTTTGTAAAATATGTAAGTTGAACAGAAATTTTGTTTTGGAAGTCATACAACCTATAATTCAGCTTGGCAAAGCTTTTGTTAACCCTATTAACTCTTCCATCAGCCATCATTTCAGTAAAATTGACTACAAAATGTTGTAGTTACCTGCAAAAACTGAATTAAACTTCTTCCATGAACTGAAAGGTAACGTTTAAGAACATATAAATAGAAACTTCCTTACAATAATAACCTAAACGTATGTTACCTTACGTCACATTTTAAAAGCTAAAGGAGAGAATCAAGAAGTTCTAAATACGATTCAAACACGGAGTCTTCTTCAACACAAAGACATCCACAAACAAATAGAGTAAAACAAAATCAACTTACTTCTCCAAGCATAGCGCGTGGTACCAAATCCGTCATATTTTCGATGAACTTGAAAAGTAATGCAAAGTAATGTTTACCATAGGTATGTCATTTGATCATGCGGATGAAGTTTCTACCCCACCCACACAATTACATACCACCCATAAACACACGCATCAATGCCATGCACCTACATTGCACGCAATTGCACGGTTGTTCCAGATAGTATCGAGAATCGATATGTATCGAGAATCGATACCAAAAATTCAATGTATCGACGCCAGTTCTAGATCTCGGATCGAATTCAAATATCGATACATGAAGGTATCGAAATGTGATACCTATAGCCCGTCCACACCATAGAGTTAAATAGAGATAACCGTCTCTGCTGCAGATTGTCCATGATAACATGAGACCGAAGATACTGAGAGACGTCGCCCTCTCACTCGCACATTCGCTTGGAGGGGGTAAGATATTACTGCGTAACGACTTGTGAGCAGCAGTCAGTGAGGTGAATCGAGTTCCCCCACCTAAAACGTTGTGCGACAGAGACATCTCTCATCGTTTACCCCTCCATACAACCGGTGCATAAGGCTGTTGGCTCTGTGTGTATGTGTGTGTATATTTGAAATATTAANTGTGCGACAGAGACATAAATCTCTCATCGTTTACCCCTCCATACAACCGGTGCATAAGGCTGTTGGCTCTGTGTGTATGTGTGTGTATATTTGAAATATTAATTTTGCTAATTAAAAACAAAATAATGACGCGAGAAATTTGATCAAGAGTTCAAATACAAGCCGTTGGGGAGGCGATGGGGGCGGAGCGTGCCTCAGATCGCACCGACAAAGCAACACTGCTTCCGCCGTTTTAGAAATGGAAGGTCGGTAATTCTTGGAAGACTGTGAATGTAGAGTAGTAAACATTGTTTTCAAAGGGAGACTGGTACGTGCGAGGGGCAGCACACCCACAACAAATAGTATATTTCGGAATACGCATAGAATTAATTAGAAACCAGGAGGGAGCCTTGGCGGCAAGATCCAAAGAGAGACGAAAAAGCGTTGTCGCTCGCGAAGAAAAGAAAAACAAACGTGACCGATATAATAGAAATGTTAGCAAAATTTAACCAGGGAGTGGAAGTTTGAGGGTGCAGTTTCTGGGTTGTGCACAACTTCGAAAAAATGGGTCATATAAATTTTGCGAGTTGTGTGAATGAATTCAATAGATGAAAGCAAATCTCAATGAAAACAACCTTCTATTTTAAATAACATTTTCTCGTTAACTGTCCTACCATCTTATGTCCGTCTTCACCCACACATAACCATTTGTTGGTGAACTTGAACAATGGGAGTAGTTATCTCGGGATCAATCTGTTACGGGCGTGGGGGAATAAGGATCGATGTCTTTCGAGATTCCGTTTGCGCTCGGTTTGTGCTCGGTATTGCTGGTGGTAGGATACACTTCACAAACATTACAGAAGTGGGATAGGGGACGTTTTGGCCTCAAGTGAATGTGAGAGACACATTACTTGCAGAATTGATTATTCGTCACGACCGAAGTGCCAAAAGTGTGACGAAACAAAAGTACGATAATTTCTTCGTTGAATTTAGGGAATTTTCCCAGGTCATCCATTCTACTATGGTTTTCTGTCCCTCAATTTATTCTATTACCTTTTTGACCTCCACTGCATTAGCAAAGCTATTCACTGAGGAGGCCCCTTCCACCAAAGTAACGGCAAATCGCACGGGGTGGTCGGGTCCGGGGGTTACCCCTCAGGCGAGGCGCACGAGTGAGGTTTTAAACACCGATGAGTGAGTTTGCACCCACCACATCTCAGAATATCTGCTGAGGTGGACGGGGATATGTCTAGCTCACCTCCCTATTGCTATATGCCCAAACAGTTTGGTTAATCCCTTCGCCTACCAGGGGTGTGAAAACCGAACTGCATGACAGAATCCAGCCCAACTTGGGCGTCAGGTGCGAACTTGGGCGTCTGAGGCCATGTGCCCGTACTCTGCCCCCTCAAGTAAGGTGCTGAGTGACACCCGGAAGTTTGCCAGACTTCCTACCACTTACAATTTCCCACAGGTTCGGTCCGTTACCCAGGTTACCGGTACTGGAGTAGAGTACTATGTTAGTGGGTTCTGTGAGACTAGTTAGACTGTGAGACCAGGCACGTGTTCCCTTTGAGTGGGAGTTCAGCGCGGTAACTTCACCAGAAAATGCTGCGTGGTAACCTTTCCACTGGGATACAACTTCACTTTCTCATATTAGAAAGGTTGCCTCTTCTGCTTTTGTTGAGTTGTCACCGGGGTCTCTTACGAAGATCCCCGGCTGTTTATCTCTACCAAACCCGTGGCAGTACATCGGGTACAGTTTCTGACCCCACAAAGTAGTCTACACGTGCTTATAAAGAAGTGGATGCGTCAGGTCGTTCATAGCGAGTCTGCCTCCTCATGTTTTACAAGCTCCCTTGTCAACATAAGAGGATTCTACTCGAATCTCCATGCCGCTTATTTGTTGGTCGATCCTTTACCCAGGGGTCTGGGATCGGGTATGGAGTCCTCAAGTTTAAGGTTGAGTGACAAGCGCTCCACTCCACAACATCCCCACGATTATAAAGGAGAACCTTCCAGCGCCTTGGCCGCGCCAGGCTTCTTGTGAAGCTCTAGTCGTGTTAGACAGGTTTCCCCCATCAATGTTGTACGAGTATCCGCTGGAAGCTCTTGCACACATTCCTCCTCGCGTTGGACAGACTGCTTTGTCAACAAGAGACGAGTGACCATTCGGAGATGCTCTGCGAATCGGAGTCCCTTCTTCTTCTTCTTCTTCTTCCTCCTCCTCCTCCTCCTCCTCCAAGGTTTGATCGATTACCCCGGGGATTTGGGATTGTATACAGGGACCTTAGGTGAGAGAACAATTATATCGAAAGGTTTACTGTGACACTAGAGGTCTTGACTCCCAGAGCACCCTCTTCTGCTCTTTCCCACCGTCTAAGTTCCTTAGCTATCATTTTGTGCCGATTCCTAAGAATCAGACATCCAGTAACCGCTCTGGTGGACGGGGAGACGCCTAGCTCGGCTCCCTACTGTTTCTGCTCAACAGAAGCCGAACGGCGAAGGAGTAAGGCCACCAGGGGGTTACTCACCCCAAGAGGAGTAGCGCCGAGGACAAACCTTCTACCTCGATCCTCGTACGTTTGATGGGTAACTTCCGAAGCGGTAATTACGTCTTCCGCCTGTCCGTTCCTTTTGCTCAGTGATATCTGCAATCAGGGTAGGGTGTGCGCCCCGGTAGAATGCACTCAAGGTAGTAGAACCCAGTGCACCCCGCGCTGTTAGAAAGATTTCCCTCTCAACAGCGGGGCCGTCGAGGTCCCTTTCTGGGTTCTCGGGTCGTGTTAGACAGGTTTCCCCGTCAACATGGGTTTCCCCGACAAATAACCGCCGATGTCCCTTACGAAACATCTTCCCCGATCCCCTCCGGACCGATTCGTTGCCCGTCGTCATCGTCATGTCGACGAGTACGGAAATAGTGTTCCGTTTGACGATGGGAACCTAACTTCGATGTACCTCAGGATCAAACCATAAAAACAAAACTGTGTTGTACCAAATAAAACTGTGATGTAGTAACTCATTGTTGGAAAGATCTGGGATAAACAGTNTGTAGTAACTCATTGTTGGAAAGATCTGGGATAAACAGTGGATCAAAAAGAAATGACGAATTGTTGGAGATTATCGACTCGGTGTTGAAGTCAAGACTAAGCTTTAGCTCTACTTCTTTCTCGAAGCAGTCCTGGAGTTTTTGAGGGCGGTATATTTGACCCCACTGGCAAGGTGACCAAACGACACTACAATATTCCTAGATCTTGTAAGTGACAAAATCTTAACCGACATAATGTCAAGCCTCATCTAGAAGTTCGGGTGACAAGTTCCTGTCACTTTTCCTTTTTTGTATCATTAATGTGGGCTTCAGAATTGAAGTTCACCGAAAGGGAGTCCAGTATCCTGAAATTCACGGTGCATAACAAAGATCTGAGCGTAAATGGTAAGTACATTCAAAGCGCTATCGAGGCAATGAGTTACGATTCGTAATTAAGATTTTGTAAATAAATGAAGAGGCGAAAGAATTATTTTGAACAAATGACATTTCACAGAAAAAATATAAATTAAAAAATTGAATTACATAAATTTATGGGTGACTACAGATAGCTTTACAGTTGCCTGCAGGCTTTTGTCTCCGAGAACTCTTTTAAGAGTGATGCTCTATATCCCAGTTTTCTTGGTATCCTTAGGTGCTTTTCCTCTAAGGTGTACTCAGAGACTCAAAAGGAGGGGACCCGAAGATCTTAGAGCTCCTCCTATGGATTTTCACTTGAGGCTTTATCTGCGGTCATGTGTACCACACCTTTCATTTTGCAGTCGATGGTTGACGCTGCTCGTGCATCACCTGCTACTGGCTCTGGGGATCCAACCCCTGTACCATAAGGTTTGATCCTAGTGAATATTTCATCCAATTCTTCCAGCCTTTTCACCCAGCCATGGAACATTGACATAGTCCCCCTCACACCCCCATATCCGGGTCAGGTAAAGGTGGGGAAGAAAACTCTTAATATATATATATGGATGGCACTGGAGCAAGGGGTCTGCTGTGCACCTAAATGCAGTTGTAGTACTTCGTAGTATGACTATCAAGACAGCAGTCTGCAATGGGTGTCCAAAGAAAATGGTAAAAGGTGAATAAATATGAAAATTCAAGGTGTCTTCACCTGCTAATGAGAAAATATTTCATTGTTTATGTACTGTTTAATGTAGTCAGTTTAAAACTTTTATACTGTAAGCATTAATTTTGTCTTTGACATTAAAGGGTTTTTATCTAATTATGATGTTGTTTTATTTGACAATGATTTTAATCATGAAATGAAACCATGGTTCTTCTCTTATTTTCATTTTATAGGTAAATTAAATTATATTTAAATTTGTTCGATTTGCTGTATTAGTTTTAAATTAACATGCATCTCTAAGAAATAAGTGTAGCATTAGATGTTGTGGAATGACTTTACCACCCTAAATAAATACATGTCTAGTGTTGAAAAAATAATCATCATCATTAAACTTGTTGGTAAACACTAACATAGTCAGATGCTCTAGAATGCATTGGTGTATCACTTCGTTTATGAACATTCCCTGTCATGTTGCAGGTATGCACCTTAAAGGTCATGGTGTGTCTTGCCACCCTCATTGGAAAAAATTTTTTGCGGGTGCCCTTGCAGGAAGTTTTCTTTCCAAATAAACCATTGTCCAAAAGATTTCGATGCAGGAAATTTGGATGTTGGAAAGTATAAAGTTGCAAATAGACATAAAGAAAAGTAAATACACAATATAAAATTTATTTCTGTTCTTTGTAATGATAATAATTGTTAATTTCAATTGTGAAAAATAAATATATCTATAGAATTTAAATATTATTTAGATAAAAATTTTAACACATTTTTATTATTTCCCTGACATTATAGAAAATTCCCTGATTTTTCCAGGTTTTCCAGGCTCTGGCCATCCTGATCTTAGTGATCATAGTAATGAAGAATAAGATAGTCTTGATCAGCTAAAATAATTTAAGCTTTGAGAAGTAAATATGAAATCAATCAAGAGGTCATGTAAATTGAAGGACTCCCTAAGGTTTTATCTTTGTAGCCTTTGAATAGGGAGGAAGATATTTATTTTTATATCTCATTGTTCTATTTATCTGTAATGAGACTTAAGCAGAGCCAACCACTCAAGACTTGATTACCACTTTTTCTATTCTTACTTTTGTATTCCAAATATAGAAATCGTCAATCAACTCAATTTTTGAAATCAATAAATCAAAACTTAAAAAACAATTCATGGTTATGCTGTTCTGCTGGAAGAAACAGTTTGTCCAAATAACTTTTAATAGTTCTTTATTATGAGAATAAATGACAGAAGTGGTGTTGTCTACTAGTACAATTTTTATTCAAATGAAAGTACTTTCACCAGTTTAGCTGGCATATTGTATAAAATACAATAATATTAACAATGTGTTAAAGATATATAATACAAGAATTAATTGTAAAGATTATTAAATAACTTGATTTAAAATAATTATGAACATAATGAAGTTTTTAAAAAAATGTATTGAAAACAGCAACAGAATTAATGAAGAATGAATCAATGAATACAGATAAAAGCCAAAACTAAAACTAAAATGAAAATATTGATAAGTAAGATGAATGTACTTGATAATAACAAGTATCTAGGGCAAATGTGCTGAAGGGTTCAAGGGGATGCTATTTAAGAACCACAGGAAAGAAGGGGTTGGCATTGAGTTAAAGCATTGACTGTGGAAATTTTCCAAGATTAATCCTTATCTGAAAGTTTTTCTATTTCAAGAATGTGGATGTTTTTATCAATGCTGACGGAATGGGTGAAAAATCATAGGTGGTTCATAAAATGTGATTGTTTACTATTATTTTATAAGGCTTGAATGTGTTCTTTGATTCTGATTTTAAATTTTCTACCAGTAATTCCCACATATTTGACACCACAGGGATTGCATGACAGGAGGTATACTTCACTTTTTTGTAGGGTTGGGTGTAAAAGTTTGTTTTGATAGAGTTGTCTGTTTTGTAACCCATGGAAGGAAGAGAATTTTGTTGGTTATTTGTTCTAGATAAGGAATAAATACAGGTTTAAATGTGGATTTCAGGAGAGGGATTAGAGAAGTGAGGTGTGAAATGTTTAATTTTTATAGTTTTTCAAAATTAGTCGCTGTCAGTCCACTATATGTTTGGCTGCATGAGAACTTACAATTTACACTGTCTTTCTCATTAATGAAATTTTCCTACCTGTACACACTGTGATCAAGAGAAAATTTGATGGTTGCACACCAAGAAGAAACTGCACAGACTATCAGTTTCCTTCCAATTTATTATATTCTTTCTTTTAACAATATACTCTTGTGTAATGAAGTTGTGCTGAACTATTTTTTCCAGCAATGCATGAACTTAAGTGGAGTGAGCAACTGAAACTACTCGATTAATATTAAATAATGCTCATTTGATATATTACAAAGCACCAAGAATTTGATTTGGGCAACAATGGAACATAAATATTCCAATAAGACTTCGTAAATACAGAGTTCATTCAAAAATAGTCCTAGGAAATGGCAAGTTTATTTACTTTCCCCACAAATTCCGATAGTAATAAAATGACTCTTACTTTAATTTGAACAGTAACCCTTCAGACAAAAACATTCTAAAATATTACCACGAAAATTTAATATTTAAATTAAGTATATTCTTTGTTAAAATGCAAATAATTCTGATCCATAAAATATTAAAATCTATGTTGTATTTCTGATATCTTTGTATATGTGAGGGTGTATCCTCAAATCCACTAGTGCTGCCAGGTAGCGTACTTACAACTTATGTAAGATGCCCAGGGTGGGAGTCTTTTTGAAGGCTCCATGTTCCAGCCACACATCAACGTGTTTGCATGCTATGTTAAGGATTACAAAAAATAATTTGAAATTGGTGTTGTGTTTAATAACATTTGCTCTTCATTATTTTACTACTACAAAAAAATTTAGTTAGATTGAATTTTATATCTTTTCATTCTTTTTGGCGACACACTTGGAGGTTCGATGATGAGGCCCAGGCCCCAATGCCCCCTCCTAGGCGCGCTACTGGTGTTGCTGCAATATATTTTGGCAATGTTGAAACAAGATTTACAACTAATTTTTACATCATTATGCAATTCCTTTGTTGTATTCTACTCAAATATATCAAAAATAAATTACATTGTTATCCATTTATTAAATGTATTTTTTATTGTGGTGAAGTTCAGGTTATGAGACCTGCTCAAGAAAATAATGATAAATTTTGAATTAAAGAATTAGGAGAAGAGAAGTTACATGGGAACGTTAAGTATAGAACTGACATTGTTTGCTAGTAGGTGAAGGAAAATTCAGCTGAAAACCTCACAGCTCATCCCAATGGGAACCTGAACATATATATTCCTGCTTAGCTGGACACCAAGACACTATCACTATACCCAATATTATTTTACATTTTAGGGAAGATGGAGTGAACATACACTAGACACTGATATTACAAACAATTCTCTTTACTATATGTGTCATTTTTAAGATTGAAAAAAAAAAAAAAAAATCTTCATGTTAAAACTCAGCTCAGGAGGGAAGGGCAATAATAACATTTCAATAGTGAATAAGAACTCAAAAATAAATATATTTCATAGGTTAAATACAAAAAATAGCATAATTTTGGGAATCAAAATGAAAGACAACATAATATGTGCTAATACATTTTGTGACAAAAACATTGACATGCTTTAACACGACATCATGACATATTTTTTAGTAAAGAAAGACATATAGGTTACTCCAACATCAATTGAAACATTGGGACATATTTCACAACAGTATTTTTGCTAATATGGTAAGGTGAAAATGGAAGTAAAATAATAATATAGAATTAATTCTGTTATTAATATAGTTTCCGTCATTCAATGAGCAAGAGTTCTTTCATATAATAATATGATAGTCAAGCTAAGAAGAATACAAAAAAAATTTATTATTAGATAAAATTAGAATAAAAATTCTGGTTAAAACATACAGACCTTACAAAAATGTAATAAATTATTTCATTTTAATTACTCATGAACTTCTAATCCTTCTATTTGCATTAATTTCATATAGTTATTTCTTCATGCATTTATTTCCATAAGTATCCACACATATTTTAATAAATTTATTGATGTTTTATTTTGGCAAATATTTTCTAATGTTTTTTGAAATATTTGTGTTCTTTGTTCACTTGCTGTCAAATAATCTGATAAAGAAGCTCTCACTCTATTAAACAGCAGAGGTAGATAACAATATCTAAAAATAGTAATCACAATACTACATCTTTTAAGTACCTACTCACAGCTTCATCTAGAAATAGTTCAGGTCAAAAAGTTTTGTCTCAAAAATCTCGTGTGGTATAAATACACAGTAAATAACATCAGAGTATTTCAGTACTTAGAGAACTTCAACAGGACCCTTGCCATAAGAGAGGGGGAGTGGGGAGTCCAGGGGAACATCCCTCACTGAGCGAGTAAAATATTTAAAATTTTCATATTTCAATATGATTAAAAGAATTTTTGGAATTGATGGTTGTAACTTATCTTGTCACTTAAAGTTAATATGTTGTGAGTAAAACAATTGATTCAATCTCTAATTATCTTCTTGACCTATGACTAGTTGTGAAATATTGATTTGATATTTATGAAAATATTACCACTGTGTGCAAGGGGCACATCTCATAGTTTAGTCTTGGAGCGCACAAATGTTACATCTGACACTGCCTTAGTGCCTCTGATTGGAATTCTTGGGATAGTTCTTTGCTTGCTTCAGGAAAGTAAATTCATGCCTGGTCCACCTGGTCAACGGCAATTTGTAACTCTTTCTTTAACAATAATTGAGCGCATTTATTTATATTTTAATATCTGGTAACTTAAGGAAACAGGTAGTTGGTAAATTCATATCTCTCCTCCTTTCCACAAGAATTGTCTTAGCAAGGCCCGTTCTCAAGTGACTCTCATTTAACATATGTTGATACATTCCACCATACAAAAATATATCCCAAATTCATATGTCTTTGGAACAAATTAAATTCAAAAAAATATCCAAACATTGAAAAAATATATGAACCAAACATCAATTTCTAGCTCTTCTTCTAGAGTGTCATTTATTCCACTACATTTTACTAATAACAGATTTACAAAACAAAATAGACAAGTCTTTTCTTCTACCACTCAGCAGCATTACTTCGGTATCAACACCAGAATATTACATCAACAACAGTCAATTATAATACGAGCAGTTTTGAACCACTTTTTTGTCATTTTTATTTATTTAATTCTTAATATTCAAGTAATACATTTACCATCAGTTTCAGTGATTCATTACTTAATTATTCTTTGACTCTTCATATAATCTTCAAAAATTAGAAACATTTATATAAGATACAAAAATAGAAATAATACGACTCTTAATTCAATACAAATAATGGGCATCACAGTATTAAACTCTAATATTATTGACTAGATTACATTGATTTCATCAACACTTATAACACGGATTAAGACTTCTTAGAACAGTTCTTTTACCTCTTTTCCTCTTTACCTCTATTTTCAACTTTTCTTTTAAATTCATACATTTGGTAAGTTGTCAATCTAAATAGATTTAGTATTACTACAATGAAACATTGTTCACAAACACTGAAACCAATGACAATTAATATCAATTTCATTTTGACTTTGCAGAAATGTAAGGAAGTACATTAATGAATGCAAACAACAAAGTCTCTAGATGAAGTGACTACATTTGACATGTATTATTGACTGTATACAATGAACATCAAACATGGAACTACACATTTAATAGCAAGAACCCCATTAAAAAATAGGGTGACCGGATACTGTACTATGAAATAAGAGGACAACGAAGGAGAAAATCGAGGAATATCGAAGAAGAAAAAACGAAGAAAACCAATTAAATGGAATTAATCACACATAATGATAAATATTGAGAGCCATATATGGGCCAGTGCATGATAATGGGCAGTGGCGAAGACGTAAAAACAGAGAACTTTACTCAATGTATAACTAGACAGAGGTGATCACACACATAAAACTCTGCAGATTGGAATGGGTTGGACATGTGCAACGCATGCCCTGCTCACGTGTACCTAAGAGAGTGATCGAAGGAAGGATTTTGGGAGGAAGACCGGTGGGTAGGCCGAGAAAGATGGACAGAGGGAATATCCCAAGACGAAAGAGAGCAGCTGGGAGTTAGACTGTGGAAACAGGCGGCAGAAGGTAGGAGGAAGTGGAGGCGACTCATAGGCGAGGCCCAAGCCCAACCTGGGCTGTAGAGCCATCGAAGAAGAAGAAGAATGATAAATTATACATACAATAATAATGGTTGCAAAACTTCAAAATGTATTATATTTTATATTAGGAAACACTAAATTTACTGACAGGCACAAAAAATATGATCTCTCAGCTTTGTAAACACATTATTAAACATCCTCTATGGTTCATACCTCCAAAGTTGCAGTTTATATTATCACCGGCAAAGACCACATACTTTTCTACAATATCCAAACTAGATAGTGTCTTCAATATACTCAGATTTCTCATTACAAGTAGTTTTGAATGATATTGGTATGATTAAAAACTACATTTTGATTATGTTGATATAATGATCATGATACTGGTCAATGAATCAAAAAGGGGGACTTATCCAATTTTTTCACAGATAGAGGGCAGAAATGTAAAATTGAGGACAAAAAAAGAGGACTACTGGTTACCCTAGGTAAACAAAACAACATGAATGTAAAAGAAAACACTTGACAAGGGATGAGAAAGTCAATGTTTAAGAAAAATTTCTTGAATCTCTCCACATTCTGAGAGCTTTGTAAGTATGCCTCACAGGCCTTATCATTCTGGGTTCCCTAACTTGAAGGGTGTTCCGAAGCTGATTTGGAATTGGCCAGCGAGGTCTCAATGAACACATGTTCATGTGCAACTCCTTCAAAAACTTGAGTTTTTCGAAGCATAAAATCAGACTTCTTGTAGTAATGCGAGGGCAATCATTCAAATACAAATATTCCAATGTAGAACACTGTACAATATGAACCACAGCTGCATTACCTAATCCTCTGCAGCCACTTAAATCAAGATGGATAAGGTGATTTAAAAGGTAAATGGACTGCAAAGAAGCATCAGTCAAATTGCTACATTGCTGCAAAGTCAAATGTTTTAACTGGTAACACTCATTAAAGATAGCTTGCAAGAGGCGTCCCCCTTCACACTGAATCTTACTTAAATTTAGCCTTTCTAAATGGACAAGAGAACCACTTTCTAAAACATCTAACATATCATTCCAGTAACGAATGTCTAATGAAGTAATACTTAAATCTTTGAGCTTAACCATCGTTTTAAGTGGTTCAAAAGGGACTTCTTTGTACCTTGCATGGTTGATAGATGCCATTGTTGGTGTAACAGAAAACTTCTCTAAAATTGGACAGTACTTGGCTGGAACGGTAAATACAGTTTCTCCTATTGCATAAATCCAAGCATAACTCAACGACAGTAATTTTTCACCCTTGATTTGTAAAAAGATTTCCCAACCACGAGAGTCCAAAATACAGACACCAGATAAGTCTAGATGCAAAAGTGATGGTAAGCTTGAAGCTAATAGTAATAAATGAGTAGCTTTCAAGACAATAGTGCCGTTTAGAGTTAAGCCATTAAGTTTAGGACAGGTGGCTATGGCTGTCAAAAATTTATCGACAAAGTCTTTACCTTCAGTTATGAGATAATTAACTTTAATATCCAATACCAAATACAAAAGAGTATCACTCAAGCAGTCTAGCAATTCATGGACTTCTTCGTATTCATTATGATATACATTCAAGTTCAGCCTTTTAATGTTTCTGCAATGGTTAACTAAGGCTTGAACAATAGGTTTACTGAAGCAAATAGGTTTTGAAAGACAAAAGTTTTCCAGCATAGGAGAATTTTTCATCACCTTGATAATGAACTGCTTTTTAGATTTTCTAGTGGGAGCAAAATTTTTACCATACCAAATTTTTGGTTCCTCCAAAACATAATTCCAACGATTACATACATATTTTACATTGAGAGCCAAATCTTCAACAGTCAGATATGCAAATATCTCAGCAAGCACTTCATTGGGTAGGTTATTTATATGTTTACTAGATTTGTGATCAGAGCTTTTGAAATGATTTTTAAGTCTAAGTTTAATTTTCATATTCCTGAAGCCACTCATTTTCCTTTAAATTAATGAATAAAAGACTGGTACTCTATCAAGAAGATCAAAGGCTTGGTTTCTAAGAGGAAGGTCACAATGTATACTGCAAGTGTATTATTTCAATATTATGATTAGAAACTTGTCCATTGGCGTACGAAACACTCAAGGTTTGGGCAGTAAAATATTAAGAAAAAGATTTTATATTACTTATTCAATTAAGTTGCTACCTTACATTAACATAAGAAACATCAGTATGTTTAAATGTTTAATACTTCAATAGTAGATGTATTTCAAACATAATAACATTAAACAGATTTTCTCCAATGTAGATAAATTACAGTGCTTTATTAGAGATACAAATTTCAATAAAAAATATCACTCCTGATTATTTAATAAAATAAAATATTATGCCCAGTATTTTAGATGTAGGCCTGGCCTATAGTTGCAACAGTTTTATTTAATAGTAGGCCTTATTTTAATACATTAAACAAATTACCAGGCAAGCAAGTCTTAATTGTGAGCAATCACAAAAAATTGACCCAACTTTTATTTACATAATTTGTAACACAAATGTCCAAGTTACCTGCCAACAAGAAAATGTGACAGTTGTTGGAAGAGTAAAGTTTTATTTGGTTGGCGATCTCTGGCGCAGTTATACTCAATATTTTCTCTCGAAATATGTTATAATTTGTCCCGAATTGAACAGTTTCATGTCGTTCATGAACACGAAATGCATGTCCGAATCAACAAGAATTCAACCTTCAATTGTATCGATCGCCCTTACGGAACATTCCGCAAGTGTTAACTCGTATACCATTGGAATACCTCCAAGGCCAACGAAGGCTGCATATGAGCCTCTTGAATAACAGCTACTGAAAATCTTCCTCCGTACACAGACTGAAAAAATACAAATAGATGGGAGTACACCCCATTTTCCATTAAAATAACAATTCACAGAGTGCTCGATACTCTACCTCCTCTTCACTACCAAGGCCAGTTAAAGATATTATTGATTAAATTTATGGCTAATGGACGCTCCATAGACGCTCGTTGTTCGTGTTCTTTGATGCCGGGGCGTTGGTTTCATTGACAAACCTACCCTATCACCTCTGTAAGGTAAATGTTCACCCCACTGGCAGATAATGATTTGTGCAATAATGTATGTGCAACTTCCTGCCGCTAGGATCGCTGGAGTTAAGATATCAAGGTTGGGTGAAAAACAGATGTTATGAAGTATAATAATACATGAGAAGGGGATGCAAGGATATGTGCTTTCACCGCTGTGACTTCTGAACAATTGTTCTTCTGATTATTTTTAAAATAATCATGGTTTCGAACATTTTTTTTTGTATTTATAGTGCAATGCTGTCAGGGGCGGATTTAAAAGTTTGGCGCCCTTACGCTGTAGCAAATATAGCGTCCTTTGAGAGCGGATTTTATCTACATATATTAAATATTTATATATTATTTATACAAAATATAAATAAAGTAATAATTACATATTTTTGTTTATTTATTATTCTTATTTATTATAAGGTACAAAGTAGTATAAACAAAAATAAACTATCGAAAAAACAAAAATAAACCTACCTAAAAACATTTATAACTTACTTAACTCTAATAATTCTCAAGGAATCTTTGCTGATCCAACCAAAAATCTTGAAAATCATATTTTAGAGAGCATTAGACAAAAAAATATAAACAGCAAAAATATAAACAGCATAAAGAACAAACATTTTTTCCGTCACTTTCTTTTGGGACCCCCAAAATCTTGCACCCCTGGGCAATTGTCTGTACTGTCTATGCCTAAATCCGCCTCTAAATGCTGTGCATTATTTTCAATCTGGTTTATCTTGAAGTATTTTGATTTTCTGAAGAGTCCCCCCATTTCTTCCCGTCAGATTTCCCCCCTAGATTTTCATCTTTGTGAGTCTAAACAAATACGGCAATTCCACGTCAAATAGGTCAAAGTTGATAATTTCAAATCAATAATCTAAATACTATCCCTGCATCTCACGTTTTTCTGACTCATTCTTTAATGAATTGACTTTTCTTATAATTTCCTGCTACAGGAAGTCTGCAACCGAAAAGATAAAAGCAAATTGGATTCTACGGAAAATATTTTGCAAGGAAACTGCATAGACGCATTTAATTTACGAATATACTGCTCCGTGTTCATGGATTTATTAACAATCCAGTAGCAATGGATAGATTAGNAATATACTGCTCCGTGTTCATGGATTTATTAACAATCCAGTAGCAATGGATAGATTAGCCACAAGAAAACTATGAGGGTCTGCTCGTGGGCTACGCTCAACTCCACCCTATGCCAATTGCCCCGGCTTAAACGACCTGTTGCTTGTGGAGGGCAATGATTTGATTTCTGTGTGTCTCAGTCTCGTAAAAAATGTGTCCATACAGTTTTCTTCATAGTCACTTCGCCCAGGGCTGGAACAGCATTTATTTTCAGGGGAGGGGGCAAACAGTCATTGGTGCCCGCCTCCCGGATGTTGCAAATTTATCAGAAGAGTACCATGTACAATAAGTTAAAAAGTAAATACTTTCCTCTATATACGCACAAAACAGATAGTGTAGCATATGCTCCCTACAATGCCAAGTACAGGTACAAAAATATTTAAGCGAATTGGCACCAAGCTTTTTCAAAAAGAAAAAAAAAAGATAATATAAATTCTTTGAGGTGTGAAAAAATACATGATCGGTAATAAAATGACTTTTAATGTAATATATCTTTTATGATGATACTATTAAAAAGAATGAACTAATAGTATTTAAATACAACTATTTTCACCATAAGCAGTTAATTTGAAAAGAGATTTTAGTAAGTATAATTCAAGTAGACATCCAATTCAAAACATTTAATACTTTATCTTCCGAAATTTCTTCGCTTCAAATTTATTAATGATCTTATCAAAACAATACAAAGAGGTCCTTTGATGTTCAATGGAAATAACTTAAATTAGTAAGTCTTTGCTGTTTCATAGTACTTCTTAAATATGTTTTTATGTTTCAATTTGCTGAAACTTCTTTTTCCAGTTGCTACAGACACTGGAACTTTTTTTTGTGGTGTTTTAGGGTGTCGTTAACGTCAAGGTCATTAGAGCCCTTGACACTGGATCTGTTAGAAAAATTGTTGAATCTACACGTATGTTTGGGTACCCTTCTCTCTGCTTACTTTTATGTAAAATCTAGAGCACAGATGCTGTTACGTCTTTCAATGCATTTGCGATGGTTAAAACTCTCTATTTCATTCAAACTTTCTTCTTAATTTAAGACTTTTGGGTAAATTTTTGCTAATTATCTGGCCTTACTTTTCAAGCTGTTAACATCTATATTTTGAATTTCACTTGTATAAAAAAACTGAATTTGCCGTCGATTACTTTAAGAGCATCATATCTGCAGTTGTGCTCATTAGCAATTCGGTCGATAATTCGAAAAAGCGATTTCCTGAAACGATCCTCATGAATCATAAATTTATTGTAAAAAAACAGTAAAAACTGCGTACGACCACGTGGAGGACAATAAACTAATTTGGAGGACCACGTGGAGGACAATAAACTAATTTGGAGGACCACGTGGGGGACCTGTCTCTTATACAC
>NNCF01130642.1:298439-331685 GCA_002313205.1 Laupala kohalensis
ACAAAAACTTAACCTCACCAACCGACTCTGAAACAATTGTCTCCGATCGAATTTAGATGACCTTGGATGGTTTTGCAACGGTATCTACTGTAGTGTCTTCTTCGTGTAAGAACTTATTCACACTATCAATTTTCTTGAGAACTCCAAACCCAAAATTCTTAAGAATCAAGATTAGAGCTTCGGTTTACGATATTGTTTCTGAAGACGATAATTTATGAGTAATTCTTTAGGAGCATCGAGCACTTCATCCAAGTATAGACATAAGTTTGTATATGACTCCTATCGCTTGAATCCTAGCTGATCATCTTGTTTTGCTTTCCGCTTTTAAACTAAGGAGTACGTACATATTTAATACTTCCCATCTTGTTGTTGAGCCATGAAAGAAATCGCAAAGAGTATACACAATACTCGTACAAAAATAAGTTTATGCTTCAACACATGTCTCTGTTGAATGAGCTCCAACTAATGTTAGAGAGTGGGCTGATCATGGAACAAAATAAACCAGTTTGTTCTTTTGAATTATCGTGGATCGTACTTCTTTGTATTTTCCAGTCATGTTCACGACTGGCCTCTGCAATTTTTAGTGTAAACTTCCTATTTGAGCTTTTCAGTAAATGTTTTAAAAAGCTCCTCTCCTGTTTTCTTTTCACCCACAGTGAAAACATCCAAAAATATCAGACCCTTCTACACGTAACTTCACATAACGAATAACTCCAGTTATCTGTTCATTGTTACTTATGTCAGAGGTGCAATCAAAAATTTAAAAAATAGCTTCTTTAATATCTTTAATAATGTATTTCCTAATTTGACAGGTAATAAGATCTAGGAATTCGCCTGTAACTTTGTGAGAAAAGTAGTGTGTGAGCTGCTCTTTTCTTGTGGCGATCAATATGATGGCGATGGTTATCATTGTAAAAGGAAGTTAAATTTATAGTGTTGAGAACTTACCACTGCCTGAATCTGCAAAAATTACATGTATCTTTTGTCCCTCGAAATGAACTACCCTTTTTCGCCTAAATTTTATGATTGCACTGCAATACATCGTAGGACTTCCATCCAGTGTGATTCCTCCTTTTGTTTTTGATCTTGTAGTTCCTTGTCAATCCTCCAGTTACACAGAAGCTTGTAAAGCCTCCTATGAAACAAACGACATCTCACGACTTAATGAAATTTTCGTGCTCCAGTAACTTTTCATTTAGTTTTTTACAATTTATGAAGACTCTTTTTGTTAAGCTTGACTTTTCGAGCTCAGGAGACACAAGTTACCCCCATCCCCCAGAAAAGAGATATGTGGCTGCATTTGACAAGAATATTAATACTAATAAAATAAATAGTTCATTAGAATTATTGTATCTTACGTTATAATCTCGTAATTTGAGCCCTTTAAGATGTTTTCCGGTGGACTCTGAATGTAAAATTAAATATGCTTTATGTCTGTTGCCTATTCTCGTCGGATACAAACATGTCACTCTGCTTTAGGTCAACACTATCCGTGCAAGAAGCTTTATGTCAACACTGCAAAGGATCCGTGCCATGAGCGTACTTAAAGGGGTGACCGTGAGGCACGAATCCTCTCCAAATCACGAGTAATACAATTTTTAAAAAGAAAAATATTTAATATATAGGGAAAATACGAGTAGGTCTACTTACCACAACCTCCAAAGTACGCTATTTTCTCTTTGAGCAATGGCGCGCAGGACGAAGTCGGACGAGACGAAGCGCTAAGAATCGCATAGGTACCTCCCAAAGTCGGGACGAAGCCCGATCTTGTACTAGTAGGGACAGCAGCCGGGGAAGGGAAGGTGGAGATAGATAGGTAATTGGAAAGGAGATAAAAGTTATTTCTTGGAATGTGCAGAGACTCAAGGGTAAATTAGATGTGTCGGATGTTACAGATTAACTGAGAGAATTTGATATTGTCGGAGCAATGTAGACCTGGGGTTCACATGACCAGGGTTTTTCCATCAACGGACACGAAGGTGTTCATAAAACGATGCTGAGACGCAGTCGTAGAGGACGTTTCCCGGGTGGAGTTTCATGCTTTTGTAAGCATCATCTACGTGCTTACAATCAGTATGTTACGGAAATCGTGACAAAAACGGACAACACTGTTTGAGATTAGCAGGGGAATGATGAATGATGAATGATGAATGAGACGTATGATGAATCACTACCTTGGGAACCTAGCCGTCAGACTGATTGGTGTTGCTCTGGACCGTACGTATAAGTAAGCAGAAGAAGAATGAAGGGCCATTCTCCATAACTAGGGTCATGCCTCTTTCTTTCCCAGCATAGGCTTTAAATCTTTAAATTGGGTGTAAAACAACCATATTCCTAGCGTACTACCTCCTCCTGTCTTGATGGCTCATTTGAACCGCCACAGCACTACAACTGGTGTCAGATGTGGGGTTGAATTAAGTCACGCTAGGATGCACGGACTACACGACAATTGGTGTCACAGTTCAGAAGTAAGATGGACGTAGGTAGACCTTCCCCTCCTTCTATTATCTCTCCTGTATTCGAGTATATTTTGTGTTACCAGTTACACACAAATTTGACGCAAAGAATATTTGTACGCGGTGCGTAGTGACGGAGAAATAGTGAGACGCAAAGGTATTTTGAGTGAAAAATTGGTGTCGGTGATCCTTCATGTTTTTCCCTCGTCTGCCGAAAAATATTAATTTCATCTTATTCACCATGGATTTTTTGTTATCTTGAGGTAAACAGTCCCGTCATGCATGTTGGAAATTTTGCTCTCGATTGAGGTCGTCAAGGACAATTCATAGGGGGTATTACTCCATGTTTTAAAACTCGTTCAAAAGTAGAAATATCATTGTGACTAGGAAGTATTTTGGGGTAAGAACAAGTAGCTGTAAAAGTACACAAGAGATAAATCTCATACCTTTTTCAACTGATCTTCAACAATCAAGACACAAATTTTAAGGACGAGAAACGAGTGTATAAATATTTTCGATAAATTGAAATAAAAGAAATTGCCTCTTTTAAACTATTTTATTTCAATTACTTGTATTTGATGCACGACATAATCTAAAAAAGAGTGCAGTGAGTGTTATGATAACATTTTAAAATATATAATTAAGTACATCAGAATGGACATATGATTCAAGTGTTAGCAATTGACAGTTTACGATCACCTCCAGTTCGGTATCATTGGCACAGATTACTTCCAAGAAAGTCTTTTTACAATTAACTAAATACTTAAGAATACTTACATTAAATAAGAGAACTACAAATAAACTCCAGTACAATAATTACAATCAATATTTACACGAACAAGTCTTAAATGGGTTCATTACATAATCACAAACTAACATGGGGACAGTCTACTACTCTTCCCTATGAAAATGCTTCTGTATACCGTCGATATGTCTTCTATAATTATCTCACGTATATTATATTTTGATTTAAAAGTATGATATTATTTTAATCAACAGAATTTTGTTTCATAGTTCTGGATAGAAACGTCACAGAAAAGCACACCAGAACCTTCTGTACATGACGTGAATAGTAAGATGAAGCATTTAGCTGGATGTACATTATCGACTAATAGCCCGCTCAAAACTTGTTACGCCATGCTCAAAACTTCACCTTACTAGTTATACCATGCTTCTATACCAAAACAACATTCCAAATTAATTCTCTTTCAAATTTTATTATCTAAATATAATAAAATTGCTAAGATCAATTATTTCATTCAGAGGAACAGAAAAAACAAACATTCCTGCTTCTTCATAGTATGAACATTTTACACCAAACATATCCACTAATTTTCTTTGATATTAGACCGTACTACATTATTAATCGTGGTGCTAAATACATGTACGCGCAGTGCGAATTTAGGGGAGTACCATGTCGAATCCCAAATTTGAAACTGCACAAGACACTTCAGGATAATTATATACGAGTATGAATAAACTATACAAGAAACAGTCTAGGATGATTATTCACAAGTTTTTCGGGACACCTCTTTCTGCCCGAATGTAAAAATATCCAGTTCGATTCACTCGTGACGAGAAGGCCATTTGACTCAACTTTTGGATCACATTTAGAAACCTATGCAAAGTCATTAGACCCTCAGTTTGTTGTCATTATTTGAATAGAGACAAAGTCTTAAATACATAAACAAGACTGATGTGTGACATCCTATATGAACGGAGAAAATGCGAATGATTAGTTCTCCAAGAACAAAACAAGACTGCTGTAAAATTTGTTCCCGTCACAGGCATTGCGAAAGAGAAAATGCACTGTTTTAAGTTCAAGTAAACTTATCCCGACTTTGCTGACCAGTCTCGTATTACGTATATACGTGATCTGCGTATTACGTTTCGTACATGTATAATGTAAATAGCAACGAAGCGTTTCGTGGTGAGACGGAGAAAAACGTTGCATGTGACGTACCACCGATTTTGTAACACGACCTACTTGATCATAATACTCATATCGTTTGTATACGAATCGGAGATACAGAAAAATTACAAAAAAAACAAGTTCCCACGATTTGAGGATGTCTGTGGCCCCCCTCAGATTCACTGGGAAATCAAACCATGTCGCAAGAGAGTTTGTTCCTAGCGTCATACAACTGAAAAATATAACACTAGTGCTATCTCGTTCGTTCTTTGAGGTTATACACTACATAATAGTTCAATTTCTCAATACATCACCAGAGACTTGCGAATTCGAATCGAGTTGCAAATATGAAAAGCGGAGGTCTTATGCAGAGATAATCAAGGTATGATCAAGTAGGTCGTGTTTCGGCAAAATTAACAATACTATTGTAAGTTCTGCCACAGGAATTAAAGATCATATATTTTGTAATTCCCTGTAATCTGTACGTTTTTAGTTGACTGATGAGACACGAATGATACTAACCTGCGGCCGACCGAGGACGTAGCAAAATGGGGTCCTGGGTGACCGGGTCCATTCTACTATTCCCTTGACAAGTCATACAGAAAAATAAAACATTACCGAGGTTAAATTCATATCAAGGATTGTTGATCCACTGCTTATTCCGATTGGGCTGGGTGCTGGTTTGGCGCTGAGTTTATAATAATAATACAAAAAAACTTTAAAAAAACCCTGCACCCTTGTCAGAGAATATTTCATTTACATCTGTCTTCACATTAGTGAAATTCTGGCCACATCTCTTGGGTGATCCTTGTTATCTTAGTTTGTTTCAATGCTCACAGGGAACAATTGTTCCAACGATTCAGCCCTGTTAATGATTCTTGATGATAGAACACTAAAAATTGTTTATTCAATGACGTATAAAATCGACTGGGAACGTTACAAAATTCAAACACAACTATTTTATGTTTTACAGTATAAGTACGGTATATAAATTAATGTTTACGGCTAGATACTCATGCTGGCCTCATAACTTCCTCCTTGCATCAAGACCAAGAAAACGTGGATGTTGCATTACACGGACCAAAACTAATCATATTTTCGAACAAGAGAGTAAAAGTCACACTCGTGTTTAACAGTAGGAGCGGAAGTTCTCTGGCTTGGATATCCAAACACTTGGGTCACTTACATGTTAGGTATGTATTAGTTTGAAATATTTTATCCGATATATTCTGTAAATGAGGGAATGTCGTAACACCAACCAAGATGTACCTTCACGTTTTGGTTTGCATAAGAACTATTGCTTCCTTGCACCCAAAACATGGAGGGCGTGTTTCTGATGAATACTGTAACCACTCAATGATCATCACATACTTACCACATGGAAGATACCACATTAAAGTGAATTGCAAATTCCCCGGGTGACTAGTCTTGAATAGATAATGTATCTGGTTGTGCAATACGAACGGAAGATAACCAGTACAGGAAGGTCTAATTCGAGTTCCCGTCCAGCTTACAATTTCACTTGGCAGAAATCGTCACATGAAAAACTTTTCATCGCTTGGGAAATATTCATTGGTACACAGAAGCGAGTAGTGGACGGCGTCGACGGTCCACTGGTTTATAAGCATGCTGATAGACGGAAGCGAGGCGCCAATGCTCAGGATATGCGTGTCCGGTATCTCCAGGCCAAAGCGAGAAAGGTGGCGCAAGAGTGTCGATGGAATACGAGCGACGAACGAATGGTGCACGTGGTTTGGGCACCCTCACACCAGGGGATCCACCGCCGATGACGCGACCTGGAAGACGAGAAGTTCTGTTATCTCCGGTAAACAAAAATGTATTTCATTTTACAATGACTACTCGCAAATGATTTATAAATCAATAGTTATAAACATTTGTATATATGATGTCTCATGGCAAAGTTTGATCAATTTGACCCACTCTTTCACCTAACCGAGATTTGGGTAAGGGAACTGGGAAGGATAGATGTTGGGTTGACAGGGTATGGTACCTAACCGACATTTGTCTGAAGTAGGTGAAGGAAACCCCAGCTGAAAACCTCACCTAGTTCAGTCAAGCAGGGTTTGGATTCACGCTTAGCGGTATTGAGATAGCAAAGGTACTACCACTAGACCAATGCTGTTGGCATAATATAATAAACATAATAAAATATGTCGGTATAATAAATATAATATAATTCAATATTTAATACTGTCGCGAGGCAACGGGTCATTTAGCCTTGTCACTTGACTATAGGGCACAATAAATTGAGCGGTGATTACCCCATTCCCTTATAGGTCTATGAAAGGAAGTGAGGGAGCGAATGAGAATAGGGGATGACCCCAGTCATGTCAAACAGTGGTTTATAGTCCTTTTGCATATTACACGGCGACTCGACAGCGACGAAGTTTGGCCCCAGAAGGGACTGTTCTCCTCAAGAGCGACTCAACTTTTACCATCGTTCATGTTACTGAGAGCAGTGTATGGAGAGATGGGGAAGGTTTAGACCGTGCAGGCTTGGAAGACAGTCGGGGCAAGAGTAAAGTAAGGGGTAAAGTACTAGGACCAGTCTGGGTCAATCGCTGCTAGGGTATACGACGGTTAAGAGGAACAGATAGGGTCTATCTGAAACAACTCAGAGGCAAGAGGATGTTGGCAGGACTAGTTTGAATCAATTCGTATAAACAAGGAAGGAGAGGACCTCAACACTTGGGCGACTGGCTCAAGAGTCGCGGCAGTTCCCCCCAGATGCGGAAAGCAATGTCGTTTTTAGGTCTAAGTCACACTTTTCGAGACGTAGCTCACTGCCCGCGACCAAGCGACAATTCTGAAGATTTCAGCATATTTCTAAGGAAGCAGGACTCCTACTTGCATATTAGATTTGTAGGTTGTAGTGCTGTAACAGTTATTTACCAAAAGATTTTCTCGACCTTTCTTGAGGATTACCACTATTTTATTAATCACATTACATGAAATATATAATATTTGCAATTTTTGTTACAATGTTGAAGTTTCTTCGCATTCATAGATATCGCCTTCATATAAAATAAATGTATACAGATATAACAATAATAGAGAAACCAACAAAAGAAAAATACCCGGACTCTTGTATTGGAATTTGTATTCTCTTCATTGTAATTGCATTCTACTTTACATTAACATGGAAATATTGTCAGCCTAATCAACTTGGAATTTGTTGTTGTTGTTTTCTAATGTGAACAAAAATGTCCACCAAACCAAGAGCCCAGAAATAAGCAAGTAATGAAATGTACAGTGGAAAGTTAGGATCTTACCTCATTTCTCGGAATGAAATACAGATTCATAAGATAAAGATTTATTGAAATGATAATGCTTGAAACACATAAGAAATACATTAACCTAAGCCAAGGCAAAATGTCATAATGTACAATTCGAGGTGCTGCCGTTGTGAATGTACCCTCGTGGAGGAGTTCTAATACGTCCTTGTGCCATGAGGTCGCAAGTGCGGTTAACCAGTCTCCATTTAGAGAAAATGTTGATGTTTGACACATGACACCAGTCGCATTACGAAGTGGCGGAGTCCTGATTAACACGTGTCGAACCGACCACGCGATCCTCGCCCGACGAGTCCCACCGTTGTTCCCACTGTCATAACTACATCCATTACTGCTAAGGAGCGTGCTTGACCAGACACGGACAAGGTCAGAGATAGGGTGTCAGAGATACTGACACCCTTTGACGAGCTACTTGGCGACAATGCTGAACGCTGATTTGACGATACCATCCACGTGGTTCAGATCCACCATTTTGATGCACATCACTCCATTCTTCCGGCGTTAGTAGCTGGTTAGTAGGCAGTATTCTGTTCTAACTACTTAGTGTTTGTGATATTAATTTCTCGTGATCAGCTTGTGACTCGTCACTATGCCGAGCTGTTGTGGAGTCCTTTGTAGCAATACACACTAAAAATGATTCAGGCTTTGTCGTTTCCCCACGAATCCGAAAAAAAAAGAAATTTGGATTTTGGAAAATACCAAATAATCTATCAATTTTTCCAATACAATGTGCATTCGCCCAGTCTAACTGCAGCTAAATAGTCGTCAGCAAACGTCAAATGTGCATCAAAATGGCCGCCAGCTCAAGTTATCAGAAACTTATGTAACTATGGACTAGGACAGGAAAGTGGCGGAACAACGTCATAGGACGGACTACGTCTCAAAATGAAACCCCGTCGGATATCAAATCCACCAGGTGTTTGTCCATAGGGAGGTTCGACTGCATTGACTCCCAGGAGGGAAAGTCAAGGCTTGATTTTTCTGAACCTGAGTCAATGCACAGAACTACCCTGAACGAGGCGATCGCATTCGTCAGCCTGTTCAATGCCTGAACACACAAGTTCAATTTTTCGTTAACAGTCTTACTTAGAATACCACCCATTGGTGATTTAAGGACTTCCTTCTGCCTCCTCAATCATATTTAGGTTTTCAACTAACGTTTCTCGAAGGAAATTGGTAACTGTAAAAAATTCATGTCTTTAAAAATTCATTAGTTATCACAATACAAATTTTCAACATTGTATTCACGTTCAGCAACCTCAAAAAATGGATTCATCTTTTCGTGTTAATACATTGGAAATTTAAAATGTTATGTTCAATAACCCCAAAAGTTATTCCCGAAATTATGTTAAATACCCTCAAATTTCAACTCATTGATTACATTGGTTATTATTACCCAAATTAGCTGAAATTTTGTTGCTGACTTAACTTCGTTTCTCTTGCGATATGATCTTGTTTGGAATGTACCTTTCTCATTACGGATAGATGTTTCGTTCTGTCTAATTTTCCTGTTGCCCTAATTTACATCTAAAATATCTCATCTATATGTATACCTCGAAGCTTTTGGAATTAATGACATAATCACTACGTTGATTTCATCCTTTCATATCTAACTGATTCTTAATGTAGAGGAAGAATATTGAGTAGTGACAATTGACTTGAAAAGACACAGAATAATGATGGGTACTGTAAAGAAAAATAAATTTTTAGCAATGCTGTTATAAAAAGAATAACTTCATGACTTGAGACGACGTTCAGTGCGTGTTAATTTAATAAAAAGCGAGACACTTCGAAACGAAAAATATTGATTATGCCAGTTTAACGTAATAGAACATGGATGTCAACGGGAGCAAAGACGGGCAGCAGCCTGTGCAGACAAGCAGTAGCTAGGGTTGGTGAGTAGGCTGTCATGGCGGGACGGAATTCACACGGGAAATTTCAGAATGCTCTATTTAGTATGTGGAACACTCAATAATGAAGAAAATTATTAAACGACATTACCAAGTATTCGTGAATGACATTTACATTTACAGTTTTCTGTATTAGGTTTCGGTATTTCTGTGCATAATTGAAACTGAAATATGTTGTTTTCTCTTTAGAAATTTTCTTAGTTCTACCATGAATTTGTAAGTTTAATTGCGCAGAATCCGATGGAACGCATGGCGGCAGAGCCCAGGATATGATTTTGTGGACCCCTTCCTGCTAACNAGAATCCGATGGAACGCATGGCGGCAGAGCCCAGGATATGATTTTGTGGACCCCTTCCTGCTAACCGATAGCAGAAACAGTTTTCGCGATTTAGTTATTTGAGAAGTGGGACGCGAAGTCGTTGGCGTACAGTTGGTATCGCTGTAATAGAATATGGTAACCCGTTTTTTATTTGACTCTCACACTCACCCGCTCCAGTAGAGAGCGTCCCCGCTTTGAACGCCATCTTGTAATCCGATTTGGGTCGCACCAAAACCGCTTTCTCAAAATCCAGTGGCAGCGGTGGGGGTGGTGGAGGAGGCAATGGAGGCGTGTTGGGAGCCGACACGCAAGGCGAGCTGCGGTGTAGGGAATTCCCGGGGCGCAACGCTCCGTTGCCAGAACTACCAACCGCTCCAGTGCTGCCAACCTTGCTGCTGAGCCCCGGGGAGCGCGTCGCATTCGGCGCGGGGTAATTGTTGCCAGCGCTGCCGCTGCGGCGCTGACCGCGTCTTGCACCCGCGCTTCCTCCGTTGCCGCGACCGTTAATGCTTTTGTTCCTGTTATTGCCGTTGCTGCCGTTGCTTCCGTTGTTGGAGCTCTTGATGCCGTTCTTGGAGCCAGGAGGCAAGTTCTCCTTGTCGCTGCGACTACCGCGACTTCCCTGCAACTGAGAATGCTGACACAATATTTTTTATAAATATCTTGTGTTTTATCTTCGATACATTATACTGCATGTGTGTAATTAAAACAAATAAATACATATAATTAATATAGAATGTGATATTTGGCTCCCGATAACCGAGACCCCTTTTTCTCCTAGTGCATCCTATGAGCGGAACCACTTTGCAATTTCGACGTCTAACTTCTACTACCACATGGCAAAGTAAGTCTATAAGCGTGCATTTTTCGCCGAGAACTGATTTTGACGGTAACATCCAATGATGCACGAGGGATCTTCTTCATGCAATATAATCGTACTTATCGTGATTGGACGTCCGCATCCCAAGCGTCGTAAGAGTCGCACCCGAAAAATCCACCGACCTCGACCGGGATCGAACCCCTTCAGTAGGACTTGAGAAACCATTACGACTCACCCATCGGTGGCGTCAATGAATTAAAAATATTAAGAGAGTTTCAATGTAACAAATTGCTATCATGCGCAAAATGATTTATCAATGTGGTATAATGATGTCTTTGATTATATAAATAAATGAGGAAACAAGATATTTGATACACTGTTGAAAACTAGGACTTTAGTATTACAAGAACACAACAATTGTCTACAAACCAGTACTACTAACCAGCAACCAGAATTATTGTCTACTACAAGTTAACCAAAACAATATATTATTGTTTTACTTCCATTTACCTCTAAATATTTCTGTAGAACATGACTATCTTAACATTCTGCAACGAAGACAACTTGCAGGAACAGGTTTGATGCCACACCAGTTACCAGAATCCAACTTTGTACCTTATATCGAGATGTGCACTACTAGATGACTCAGCATCACTGAAGTCATTAAAATTATTTGTGTGTTAAATAAAGTGCTAAATTTTGGTTAACAGTTTTTTGGTCCATGTTGAGAAAAAATCGAAGGTTGTAATGTTCAAGAGTTTATAAAAGTGCATGAATTTTTTTTCAAAATGCTAAATTTTCTCTCGTAAGATTTGTAATGTGCGATTTTTAAATACTAAATGCTAAAAAAGTAAAATTATATCTGACCTAGTTATAACTCAAAATTCACACGAATACATCATGAACAAGTATTTTTTGTTAAGATTTGTTTATTATATGACATCACCTATATTCTTCAAATTACAAATTTTGTCAAAATTCAACCCTCGAAGTGTTCCATCAGTTTGGGAAACCCTGAGGTGGAGAAAAATAACTACCTGGCTACAGGTGATGGACGAAGCATTGTTCTCAGGCCACGCAGTACGGTGCTGCTTACGACGGGAACTCCCTGAAGTACTGCAAGCTACAGGTGTCCCACAGCCTCCTGGACCACCGCAAGGTCCTGTCGCCTGTCCAGTAGGCTGAGAAATAAAAAAAACTTATAACAAGTATCAATCTACAATCTCAAACACTCGTATTCACTCATAATGGATAGGTATTATGCTAGCTATGCAGGTCAAACAAAGAGAGGGTTAAAAAATAGAATTCAGGTGCCCAGACGAAATTTAAAATCAGTTGAAGAAAGTGCATTAACTTTACATTGTATTAATAATTATATAGGAATGATTATAATTGATGGATAGGAACAGCACGAAGAAGTTAATTATTACAAACGTATCATATCTGAAATGATTGTTATAAAAATACACGGGAATTTGAATTTATGCGCTGATACAAAAATTATCCGGTGTTCATAATACAATATATGACATATGTGTGATTTATGCTTGTTTGTAAACATAATTTGAGTTTATATGTAGGTTTAATATCATGTTCAATTGTTCTGTTCTTATGTTTCTTATTAACATTTATGACACCTGACGACGACTCAAACCTGGAATCGAAACGTTGCGTTCTTAAAAGCACCAAATAAATGACATTTGTCCATTAAAAGGTAATAAGACATTAAATACGTCGAGCGAAACGTCGTTAAAATATTTATATACCTTGAAGGTATTTAAAGTTCGTTCTGTGATAATACAGGTGACGCGCCGCCGATTGACACATTTCAAGTATGAATATTGCGCAGGAGTGATAGTATATTGTGGTTGGCGAGAAGGGGCACGGTTGAGGGCAGAACGTCATTTCATACGGTCGGTCGTCGTGAGCGGTTTGTTACGGGAAACCCCAGATATTATGAATAACTTGCTAATTACTAAGGAAGCTTGTTTTTATCTTTCTGGTTTTGTGAACTGCCAGAACATGCGATTCTGGTCACCAGTGATCTCTAATGAACTGCATGAAATTGCATGAACTACATTTTCCTAAAACGACGGTGTGATGTGTAGTTGGTTCTCGCGAAATTGCAGTTCCGTTTTTTTTTAAAAAGACAATAAATAAACGAGGACTATTAATTGAGAGCATTATGTGACTTTGTTGGATGACTTTCTTAAACCACAGTTAATTGGTCCATGGTAAATGGCACAGATGGCTTGGTATTGATCCCACATACCTTTATTTCCAGAAGGATGGAGTAACAGTCTACACCGCACAAAACAGTATGGTTCGATAAATGTTAGGAACTGTCGTATCTCGTTTCGGCGACATTGTTTGACCAGTTCGGTCACCTGCCATACTACCAGACCTTTTCCCGACGGAGTCTATGTAACATCGTGTGCTCGAGAGGCGTTTCATGACTATGCAGACTCAAACCAGCCATTTTGACGAAGTTGCAATAATTGATGAGGCCATACCGAGACGTGTGTACGACAACCAAGGAACGTTTGAAAAAATACATTGTCGTAAACGGAGGCCATCTACCTGATGTACTTTTCAGAGAATACATTTGTAATCTGTGGAGAATAAATAGCATACCTAGAGACATTTTTGCTTATTTTTCCCTACTTCCACATATCATCAATGATCATTTGAAAATTGTCATTTTTCATCGTGCCATCCTGTATTAATTATTGTAAGAGGAAGAACTAGTATCTGAATGAGTGTTCTTTTTTCTTTCTACCATCTTGGAAGTATCCCGGATAGCGTATACTGTAAGTACAGATAACTAACCATCCTGTTCTTCATAACAGACAGCATTGAATAAACAAAATAAAAACAGATTTCGATGATAGATTTTGCGACAGATATCACTGCAGTCAAAGATCTAATTCATAAATAATATAGTCATCACACAAAATTCAGAGATTGAATATATGAGCCAATTCGGCTCTATTGTCCTATCACCAATTGAAAAAAACACTTGTGGCGAAGCTATATATTAGAACTAGACAAGGCGGATAATACCTCCTTAAATAAATAACTGTGCAATAAACTACGTATTAACTATTTACACATTAACAACAATAAGACTTTCTAGAAAATTCCAAAACAAGTGAGTTTTACTACAATGGGGTTTTAATAACAAACATGACAAGTGAATAAATACAGCAAAATTCAACCAATCAAGAAACGTTAAAAAGACTACAAGTGACAGTCGAGTGCATGAAGAAGAAGGAGGCATTCTAGTCTCTGAGTTCACGAGAGACACCACGAGCGACATCTCGCTATCGCTATGACAGTGTAATTTTCATGCATGACGCCAGTTGTCAAATATTGACTATGTGTAACCATGTTCAGTTTCTCTCCAACGAGATTTCACTATGATAAATATTACAATTAACTTAAAGTGTTATTTTCAAGTGTGTTAAAAACAACTAATGTTTCAAGCCAATTTTAATAGACTTACAGTGTGGTGTACTACTACAAAACTTCTTCAGGATTCAAACTGACAAAAGGAGTGAATACCAGAGCATTTATTCTAGTGTCACGAACAGTGAGTAGAAAAACTTCGAGTCGAAGCACTCGTAGAAACTGCTTGACATTGCCATGAGTGGTTTCAATTTATAAAGATTATTCAGTCATATTAGACTAACTAATGAACTGATTATTCTTGATATATATTTCGTGGAAGTTTAATTTTCACATCAACTGTCTACGAACATACATATTGTCATTATATGGAAATGTTGCTGACGTAGAGTAAATTTTCATACATTCGTATTAACTCATTCTATTTTATTGTGTTTTTTCTAATTTCTTGTTTACAGGGTATCAACTAATTCTTTGTTTATTGTATCACGTATTCAGCTATGTGTTTTATCCACAGATTAGTAAAATAATCAAGTATTGTTAATCATTTCTGGTTATATACCGAACAAATGTTTCTGCAATAAACAAATATTTTATTTTGTTATAAATGGAATTCAATTCTTTATTTATTTACAATTAGTCAATTTAATTGACGTTTAATTATAAATATCAATGTTGATTTAGTTTTTGGTTTATTTTGATGAGGTAGTAGTATAGTTTTAAATTAGTCCCTTCTGATTTCGATATTATCAAATTTTTTAACAACTTCATACCTCTAAGGAATACACTAAAGGAAGTGTTGAAGGATAGAGGTTTAAAAACTATTTATAAGTTCGTTCCAAACTATGAATTGTGCAACACACTCTCATAACATTTTTAACTATCACAACTCAAAAGTATGAAACAGAAGAAGCCACCCAACTAAACCTCTATCCTGTATTCCACCTTCTCCTCTTGGCTTGTTCCCCATCACAATATACGCTGCAGTTTGAAGACCGCGGGAGCTATTAATTTATAAATTACCCACAGACAGCGCTAACTGCAGCTACGGCGCGGCAAGTAATGTCGGCGCCGTGCTACGTCAGCAAGCACCAATAGGAAGGGGGCGGCGGCTACGAGCGGCGGGAAAGCGGCCTCTAATTAGCGGCGCTGCGTGCAGCGTGTTGGCAGAGCACAACCGAGGCACTTCAGTGTCAGCCCGTCCTTAGGAACCAGATCTCGCCGCAACTTACGTCACGACGAAACTTCGACTCGGCGCTACTACGGCAACTGTCTACTGGATTTACGGAACTGCAACAATCGGTTATTATATTCCCGAATTTGTATGTGTATGGCTACTGGAAAATGAAAGTTGTTTTGTTACTAACGAGAGGCAGTTATTAACGACATAACACCCATCCCTCGAAAAAACCTATCTTAAGAGAAAAATTTAAAAATATTGAAAAAATCTCCTGGAGCCAATTCTTCAAGATCCGAAGAGATCTCAAAATTTTTCTTTCGGCAGATACCTTCCCTATTACATACTGCGTAATTGGAAAGTGTAAAAGTCTTCAACATAATTATTATGTAAAATAATGGCCTCATTCAGAAATTCCTGAAACCTCATTCCTGAAAATCAAGCACAACTGTCAACAGAACAAACTCTTATAAACGTCCACAGAGTACGACAGCGACTTAGGTCTGTACGACTCTGACTATCGCCCTGAAGAAGGTCACACCATGATGGCCGAAACGTTGATAGTTTTATTTACTAATACGCAGTTTGTCCCGGAGAAACAAGTTCATTCATAGAACAAACTCTTGTTTCTCAAATACAATACATATGTGTTTTTTCTGCATTAAACATGTATTGCCACGAAGTGAGAAACTTCCTGTAACTTGATGTAATTATTACATCTGGAAAATATTTAAATATTACATGTAATCACGAAGAGCATTGCACTGCATGGATATCTTCGAAAAATGAACTTAAGATACTTAACCGGGATCATCTTTTTTTACTTCAAGAAAACTTGAAATTGGACAATAAATGGTTAAAGAAAAATATTGAAGAGCCCGATATAATTCCAGTAAAACAAAACGCATATCTTTGAAATCCAAACTACAAAAAATATGTTGCTTTTGAGGAAAGAACCAAAAAGAAGGCTGATGCCGATTGGACAAAGGGACAAAGAAAAATCACAGCGAATGAATGAAGAGAAGACAGTTGTGGCATAGGCATGAGCGCTCCGCCATTTGAAACCCTGCGATCGCGTGGAGCTTCAAGAGGAAGCAGGAGCGGAGAGCACGCGGTTGATTAGAGCCAGCGCAACGAGCCGGAACAGTCATCGCTTCCCCTCCGCCGCATATCGTTGCCACCATATACCCCTTCTTTGGGGGATATAAATGGGGGAGGAGCGAGCGACTCAACACATCCTACGGAAGCGCGGCTACGAGTGAATAGTTACGAACAGAGTATTTCCAGTACCCGAGGTAGAATAGGAAACAGCTCTACAATAACACGGTAACACTTAGAGGACAATTCGATTTTGCAATTCGGCGAAATCGGCTTTGGATTATTGGGCATCTCCCTTGAACTCGGTAACGCGTACTATTTTACTAGCACAAGCTTTTGGATTACGGTCATTGTATTACTGCCGAGCAACGCAATAAATTTATTTTTTGTTTTATTACATAACTTTTTGAAGTCTATATTTCGATAATAATACGTACTATCTTCTTGTATTTTTAATACAAATTTATTGGTATTCTGTTGATATTACAACACACAGCGATACTTTTATTTTTATCTAAGGAGTGTGCTGAAATGTTAAATCTGCCTATGTCTTAGAGCCCTTGATTGGAAATGATTGGATGGTCCCTTGCTTCTTCCGGAGAGCAAATTAGTTTATAGTCCTCCACGTGGTCGTACGCAGTTTGTAACTGCTTGTTTACAATAAATTTAAATTGATAAAGTAAACGGATGAAACATTCGTAAGCCTGCAGCATATGAGCTTGACAGCCCCTTGGATTAATAACTAGCTTTTATAACTACCACACTATACTAATTATATTTGCTAAGTATCTCTGAATACCTGTTCAGTTTTGAGAGTGTACCTGGGGAGATGTATTCGTTGCAATTGCTTGACCGTTCGAATGACCCTCTTGACATGCCGTGGAAGCAGGCGCTGAGNGAGATGTATTCGTTGCAATTGCTTGACCGTTTGAATGCCCCTCTTGACATGCCGTGGAAGCAGGCGCTGAGCCATCGGGGGCTTCCGGAGCGTTGGGCGAAGGTTGATCCGGGACAGGAGCAACCATCGCGAACACTGCAGGCGCTTTGCTGCCATTGGAGCCATCCAGGTGGGTGGGGGGATGGGGTTCCGCTGAAGGAGACTCGGGTCGCAGATCCCAGCAGATGGCCAAGTCCACTGGACGCACCGGACGTCGATAGCGAGGTCGCCCAGCTCGTCCTCCGGAGCTACTGCCACCGACGCTGCCACCAGGAACGGAAGCACCAGCCGCCAACATCTCAGGCGCCTCAGATGACTCCACCTATGCAAACAGATCATTTTGTTGTGGTGACAAACATGATCCCACACGTACACCAAGTGTTGTGGTGTTCAACGCGGGGCCATCCTAACACCAAGTGTTGTGGCGTACCCCAATTTCTGATATAGAGTGAGTGTGGGAGGGGACAGACATGAGGGAATAGGGCGATACTGAGACCTTCTTGCTCTCCATCTGGCTACCGAGCAGACAGTGAGAGGAAGCGAATACGAGTAAGAGAGAGAGTCCTTCATAACTAAATGACTACTTTATTCAGCGACAACTTACATACGAGCCGCAGCGAGCTGGCGGCAATGGCGGAGGCATTTTTCTAGAAGCTTCATGGTGATCATCGTAGCCTTAGAGTCGCGCGAGAGAAAGGTTGTAATGAAGAGGAGTTATTGAGCGGTCTACATGTAAGTCCCGGTGGAAGGCCTACGCTGTGGGGTGGAAGAGAGACGGAGAGTCTCACTGGCAGTCCTGGGATGAGACCCCTCCAGATGAGAAGGTGATAGAGGGTTGGCGGATCTTAGCGTTCCGTCGGGATTTCTGTTCGAGCTACGGCGCCGCATCTATTTGAGCCTATTCAGCAAATACCTCAGTCTGCCATCGCCCGGTTAGGTGTGGGTCAAACAGCCATGCAACTTGCTTCATGACAATATTTATAAGTGTTGCCTTTGTTACTCCTGCACTTAAGATCTTGGTTTTCCTGACGTGACTCTGCGAAAGGTGTTGCGTAGATCATAGAGAAATAGAAGCTACCTCTTACATACTTTCTTTTTTCCTTTGATGTATGGTCCACGTTGCAATCGTGGTTGACAACTACATTTAATACATTGAATTTCATCCAAAAGAATGTCTTTTTCTCTATAATAACTTTTTTCTGTATGTTTTGTACATTTTTTCTATAGATCAGGAGAGACAGCTTTCTTTACAGAGATCTTACATTTGTACAAAGACAGTTTGAACTGAGCGTCACAGTGGCAATGATGCGCACTAGCCCTTGAAAAGAGAAAAGAAGCCAGAAGTGGCCACACCGAAGTGCGCAGAAGATTGAGCTATTGGTTAGATATTTTGATTTCTACACAGATTTAAAGATCTCGTTTTTATATAAAACGATAGATATAAATCTTTCGTTCGATGGTGCCTTAACATGTCTGAAAAGTAAGCCAAGGACTTAATTTTCCGAGAGAACAAATGTAGGAAGAGCGAATCGGAAGCAGACTTGTCATTTTTTAAACGTTGCCAAATTGTAAGAGTTGACTGACAAGGTATAGCGACACATGTTGCTAAAATTTATCAACAATATAAAAGCAGGGGCGTTCCCAGGAGTTTATTTCGGGGGGAGGGATAACTCTCAGAAATATTTCGTGTATGTGTACAAATATTATGAGAAATACAAAAAAAAAATTCTCATAATTTAGGGGAATGGATCCCCCACATGCTCCCCTCCCCAGGTACGTCCCTGAGTAAAATACCTTAGTCTTCGTTTGCTCGGTCACATATAGATCGCACGATGACTCACATGAGGCACAGCCAGAACTCCCGCCGTGCGTGGACGATGGACTCTTGCTTTGGCCACTTGCGTGGGTCCCGCTCTTCCACGCACCGCCACTGCAGTGGGGCCTTCCAAACCTTCTGCCGGCGCGCGTGCTGGTGGTTGCGCCAAGAACATCTTGGGCCTCACGGCGTCGGGCAACGGTGAGTGCTTCAGATTGTCATCGTGCAGCTTCCGCGCCAACCAGAAGTTGGCGGACACGGTGCCCAGCGGAGGCATCTGAGCAAAAGAGAAGAACAGATCACACACTCCAAGTCATGCATGCATCTCTGCTTTCGGAAAATTTAACTTAATAAAAATAACATGAACGGAAATACACTGTTTATATTAGTTTATTGTTTATTGGTCGCAGTAAATTATTTTTCATAGGCAGTTTGTAACAACTCTCTTGATAATAAATTATTAATTAATTAATTAATTTTTGTCAGTCTAACTGGCTTGATGTTGGTACAAAGCATGTACTCAATGTAGCCAACTCTTTTACTTCGCCATCGTTAATAAGAGTAATAATATTTGTACCTCGCGTTATGTTGGCAGGACATTTGAATTTCTGAAAACTTAAATCCATCGCCAACCTCTAAGCTCTATTCGCGAGCTCTTGTGACGTATTTTGTTATTTATGCATGGAGTGTGTGGAACGAATAATATCTTGTGTCTAAGTTTGCGTTATTTACTTGTATTTCTTTACAGTAAATATAGCTTTTGTGACTACCGTTAATATGTATTTGATTATAACTTGAATTCGTAGATGCTGGTAATTCGTTTAAGGCATTCATATTGCATAATTTTCGGCAAAGTTACGTGATTTGGAGCGTACGACAGTCAGATCGAGACTATATAAGATTTGACATACTATAACTAGAATGTGACTTATGAGGTTTGTGGTGTAACTCAATGTAATGCCATTTTGAGAAACAAAGTGTTTTAGTGTCAGTGCTGTAAAATATCAATATCAAATATTATTTATAATATTTTCAATATATTAAGTTAAAACCGCTTTGATGTAAGTTTACTAAACTCATGTTAAATTATGGCGATTAAAAAGTTATTTTAAGGGTACTTTTTAGGGCATTTGAAAAGGTAGTATCAAGAGGCTTAATTGAGAAACCAATTTTCCCTTCACACATTATAGGTTCAAGGAAATGCTTGTAAGGAATATTAGTTAATTTGCAGGTTACACACTTTTCCTTCAAATATGCAACTCGTTTAGATATGCGTCTGAAAAACCTCAATCTAATGTAACAACAGATTCATTTATTCTTACTCAGTTTGGGGTAAATTTATACGAGAAATGCAAACTGACTAATCATTAACTTGTGTCGTAAATACGCGAGACATTGGCGCACGCGAGGAGAGAGGGAGAGAGATATGTGACTCCACTCCGCTTTGTCGGTTAGAATTGACTTGTATGGTCTCTACCGAATTTCCTACAACACTCCTTCTCGGGCAGAATGGACTTTCACGGTCTCTTCCGAATTCCTCCTACCTCGCTTCCTTTGGGCCTGAATTTACATCAACTGTCTCAGTAGAACCTACTTTCTGACTCTATCTTTACCCAAGTCACAACTTCACAATATTGCACAAGACTCGCCATGCGCTCCGTCAGTGTTGCTATCACGTCGCCGGACGAAGAAATTAAATTTAAATTGAAAACAAATCGTAGGAAATCTTCTCATGTATTGGGTTTTATGAGTTTCGGCTCATAAGATTGCCATTTGTATAATACTACTCAGATTTTGATGTCGAGTAAATGATTTTATAAAAATGTTTCTTTTTTTCTCGCCGGAAAACGTTTGAGAGTTGAGTAATACGATTCGTTTGTTGAGTAATATAGTTAAATAACTACTTATAGTTTCATATGATTTTCCTATCTTTTTCTTTAAAGTATTATCTCAAAATTTAAATTGGATTCAGAATTCTTGTATTGTTACGGGATACCAAATCTGTAGTCAATACTCTACCCGCAAACCTGAACAAGGTAGAGACTGTCAAAACATATGTTAAATACGAGTAAATGAATTAGAACAGGTATTGGGTCAGTTGCATATCAGAGTTCAACTAAAAACATTGTTAACTTTGAAAAGTGCACTCCTTCCATGTTCATTTTTAAATTTGCCCGATATCATTTTAGTGGAAGCTATTATTTGCAGAAAACTTCTTTTAACAAGTTTTTTTAACGAGCACTGTACTAAGAAGTAAAAAGTAATTCGCAGTCAAAGTCAAAAAGTATTAGTACAAAAATATCCCTACGTTTGTCCCTCATCATTGTTGTACTTAAAAGATACACAAACTTAGATATTTTTAAAAGATGAAAAATAAGTTTGAGACTATTAACGAAAAAATAGACTTGCACGGTCGGGGTTGGATGGGTCACATAGATATGATCAAGCTCCTGTGTCTGCCATCGCAGCTCTGCACAAGTGTAATATTCAAGATGGAACATTATTTTTCCTCCATTGAGATAGGTCGAAGCGTCCTTCAGCGTACTAAGCCTCGTGGAATAATCGATTACGAGTAGGACTTCAGCATGTGACTTCAGTGAAGAGGAACGCTCACTACCCATCTATTACGTTCTCATGGACTAATAATTACTGAGGCTCCATCGCGAGGATATTTCATATTTCGCAAGCATGTCGGATAATAGATCGTCGCATTTGGCACAGTTCAGGTTATGTGTTTGTAATGTGTATTTCGTACTGTATGATTACAATAAATCACTTATTCATGAATCTGTATTTCATTCTAATCTGTATTTCATATTTTTCGCAGCGTCTTCTTGTCCTAGAATTACTGAGTGAACATTTTCCTTCACAAGGTTTTTTTTTAAATTAAAGAATATTAGTACTTAAAACGCTTGACACCTCAAACTTATAATTTTTTTCTTCAGATGTCGCTCCCCGAAAATAATCCGATAAAAGTAATATCCTCATATAATTGTAAGTAAAAAACAACTTTTAAAAGTATTTTTATTTGCCTTAGACATCATAATATTGCACTGTCAATGGGTTTATACACGTGTACCAAATTTTAGCTTGATCGGATAATCGGAAGCGAGTTAAAATTCGATTACAAGATTCACTCTAAACAAACAAACATGTGAAGCTCAATACAAGTTTGTAATAATGAAAATGCTGAAGTGAAACGGAAACATTTATGAATGAAGAAATTAGATGAGTTAGACGTACCTCAATGGGTAGTCTTAGGCCCTGTTGAGATGCAGGAGGCAATGATGGCGAAGCTGCTTGTCCAGCAGTGAGTGGTGCCTGAGCATCGGGCAATGAAGGAGCAGTGCTTGGACGTCTCGCCACATCCGCTGATCCTTTGGCTCCGGACCCCGCACGACTGAAAACGCATTAGAATATGGTCAAAGCTCTCATTCATCAGTTGAATAATAATAATAAGAATAACCCAAATCCCTAGTCGATTCCATTAAAATACTCGAAATCAACACCAATATAATAAGTAGATTGCAACACAGCGTCCTTCTGTCCTCAGCCCACATTACCAGAAAGTTCTTGGACCTGAAATAGATTCTTCTTCCCAGCAGAACTTGATTTAATAATCCACTGCTGAGAGAAAAATCAACACAAGTTGAGAAAACTAAATGAACTAGATAATACTACTACTACTACTACTACTAATAATAATAATAGGAAAGCACGATACTGTTTAATCAGCACCAACAGATGCATTCCAGCCATTAAACTGGATATTGTGATAAAGGATCTGAATAACAGGACCTGTTTGTTAAGTGATGTAGCGCAGAAAGTCAAAACGAAAAGATCATCCATTGGTGCACTTTCAGTAAATTTCAAGAAGCATCAATATTACAAAAAAGCAAACTAAGATAGCGGAAAATTCTGGAGATCGCTCCTTTAGGCACAGTCAACAATTTAGGAAATGCATCGAATCCTAATGAGAGCGGGCAGCGACCTGGAATTAGAAAATTTAACCAGTCACAACACCTTTAGGGCAGTGAAGTAATTACCACTCCAACGAAGTAACAACAAACAACAATAATAATAAATTTACTGTCAAAAAGCAGTTACAACTGTATATGACCACGCGGAGGACAAGAAACTAATTCACTCTCTGAAAATGGGCTAGGGACCATCCCATCAATTCCGATCAAACGTCGTATGGCAGAGGTAGATTTATCACTGCTGCACTCACTTGAGGTAATAGTAAAATTGTTAGCTACATTTTACAATATCAACAGAATACCAACAATTTTGTACCTCAACATTCTGTTAAATGAAAGGAAAATGGATTTTCGAAATGAATAAACATAATACCTTCAGCACCCGGAAACAAAGGTACAATACATATGATTGGGAAAAACAAAGAAGGTTTATAACGGAATTTGGTACCAAATTTTTAGCAAAATAATTTAACAAAAGGTTAAAAAAATAGCATTGAATAAAAAATGTGTAAATTCTAGGCAAACATATTGCCAATGGTATTCATTCATTTTTGTGTAGTCATTACAAGCACGAATTCTGATTTATTGTTGTCTCGCCAGTTTCTGTATTGAATTATTCGTGTTTTTAATAAATGGTTTTATTTACAACTGTTTGGAAAGTTGAATATAATAAAAATTTGCAATAGGAATCAAAGGGAATTCAGTACGATTATTTATGCACGAAATTTATAACCTGACTTGAGTGATGTCGAGAGAACTACTATCGTGAATATATAATTACAATTTTTAGTTATTAGTCTGTCGGTCTCTGCATTTTATAAATCCAAAACCAAATAGTTTTTCCACATGTTTTATGCTTTCAAAACAGAAAAAGTAGGAGAACAACAAAGAGCAGAATCGATTTTGATGGAGTCATTCACAAAATATTCAAAATAGGTTGTAATCACTGGCGCATTAGGCAACCAGCTAAACTTGTGAGTGAATTAAATATGAATCAATTTATTTTGTAAGGGTGTAGATATCGTAGCTCTCGGAATATTATTAATAACTGTTTATCGGTAAAATAACAATACAATTGTGTTTTATATTGTTTATAGTAATTTACAAAGTAAATGTACCTCCACAATTATTTTTTTAAACACATTTTAAACACATAATTAACATTAAACATACAAACTGTATTGAGGGAAAGAGTAATTAGTTAATTCACAGCCAGAAACATTTAGAATATCTAAACATAAAATATGGTTTGAGACTACACCTATATTTTCTGATTCCAATATTTTACAATGACCGATGTCTTTGTTGTATTAGAACCCTTACTTACCCTTCGTTTATTAACGAAGTTTAATACCGTTTTTAGTAGTTTAATGACCAAGAGTGCGTACTCTTTATTATTAAAACTGCTGAAAATTAAAAGTGTGACCTTTGAAATATGCCAAAAATTATCAAAGAGCTTTTGACAAGCAAAGTGTGACCACACCTGCGCTTTTAAAAAACAACCTATTCATGTAGGTCACCTGCTTGGTTGTCTTTCGACGATTATTCCTGAATATGATGAGATCATAAAGCAATGACTAGTTTTGGTATCTGACCGAATTTGCATGCGTGGTAGCAAGGGGATACATGACCTTGAGAAGGTGAACTAACTGGTGTGACCAAAGCAATATTGTTAACTTTCATAATTGCACAATTATTTGATCACTTCCAAAGCGCCCTGGTGGCTAGTCATGCCGATTGGGAATTCCAAATATGCGTAGGGTAAATAAAGAAGACTAAAAGTACAGCGTGGTAGGGCGTGATAGAGAATATATTATACTGTTACTACTCATGTAACCAATCCTTAAAATATATGCTAAAGTGAATAAAAATAAATCATTACATTTACCGGTAACCTTTGTAAACGTAAGAAATGATATATCCTTCTCAAGAAAATGGTGTTTAGAAGCCGATGTAGTAGTTACATAGATGCAGTATGATTGCATATAAATTTACTACATGTTATGTTATATTCACTGTCAATATGTGAACTTACAGTATGTTACTTATCAGATTTACTTATTTATATGTCTCTTCTCTAATTAGGAAATTAAACTAATCTTCTTGTTGGTAGCAAATACCATTTCCACCCCGAATCTAATTTTTCAATTGAATACCTCTGATCCAGGAATATATCACGTTTGGATCAGTAATAGTACGAAGGCGGTCAAGACGTACCGAATCCCAAAACACCTCTTCTCAACATGAAACACATTTCTCCTTCCCTACACTAACTAAATTAAAAGGTCGTTTGGAATTTTGCAATATTATAATTAAGCTAAGTACAGAAAGTAATTGTTGTAATGGTACGCCATATTTGGTTAAGAATGACGAGAACGATGTTGATGCTTACAAAGATATAGAAATATACAGCTTTTAGAAATATAGAATGAAGTGCAAAAATAGGGTGTTTATTCAAGTACCGTCTTTTGCCATCCAATACACTCACGCTTCACGTGACGGAGATTTCTTAAAAACTATAACAATTCGAAATTTATTTGTATATTAAAGAAATAAGAGACGTAGATAAAATACAAGATTAAATAAATATTATCTTGTAGAAATGAGATACAGTGATCATACCTGCTGGCAGCTGAGCGCGGAGGTGTGCCATGTACAGGACATCGTCTCTTGGCTTTCTTCACGGGACTAGGAGCGGCCGGCACTGCGGAAGCGGATGTCGCTATCGGAGCAGGCGAAGCGCCATCCGGAGCAGGTTGCATAGCGGAGGACAGGCCGCGTACGCTCAATGGCGCGGACCTCAGGGACCCCAAGGATCCCGGGGGTGATCCTCCTGACCGCGGTGCAGGGGGTGGAAGAGGCAGGGGTGGTGGAGGGGTACCACAACCCCCGGGGCCTTTGCAGCGGCGGGGGCCGGCAGCTTCAGCGGTAGTGGGCGAAGATGTGACGGCTGGGGGAAGAGTAGTTGCTGGAGCGCCTGGGTTGGAGATCACGCTGCCATTGACGGCAGATCCAGCGTTGGACGCAACAGCGGCTGGAAGGGATGGGCCAGAAGAATCACCTGCAAACAACCGTACGGTTCTTTTACTTCCCAATTATACAGAGTGTGTAAGGAAAGTATTGCGATCAGTCGAAAAAAAATATTTGAGGAACCTACGGATATTTGCAAATTCGCTCCAGGAGAGTCTATTTTCAAATTTTGGCGATTTTGTACAATGTAGTATATGTGTGTGCATGTTAAGAATTTTGTTCCCCCAATAACTGACGAACAAATTGCTGCATCGAAATCAAACTTAAGATTTGACTTCAAAAGCGTTGGGAATAGATACCTATTTCTGGACAGCTCATTCCCACTTCAGGTTTCTTAATATTAAAAATTTTAAAAATATGCATAGAAACATTTTGATTGACTAGTTAATTCTGCGTACAGATTGCTAAACCACATTCCTGTACGTCGCACCGCTTTCGAGATACAGAGAAAACTTATTACGCAAAAAAGTTAATTACTTTCCAATTGCAGGGAGTGTGTTAGGAAAATTTTGTAATCCGTCGAAAAATAGTTCTGAGATCTCTTCGGATCTTTGTGCGTAGGCACCAGGGGAGTTTATTTTCAAATTTTGAAGATTACGTCCAATGTCGTATGTGTATATATGTCTGTATGTATGTGAAGAATTTTTTTCTTGTTGCCACTTATTTTCTGCTGGAGATGTGACTAAGATTCACCGGAACAGGTCGGGGTGAATGTTGTGTACTGGCTTTGGGAGTCGAGAAGGTTGGTGCAGTGGTAACACACCTGTTTTAATGCTTCAGTCGTGGTTTTGTCGTGTTCAGTGCTTTAGTCGAGATTAAGTAGCAAACAGACAGACACACCTTAGCGTACGGATGGATTATTATAAAAAATGAAATACTCACCGCCCGAAGCAGAAGCGATTGTTGACAAAGTGCTAGTTCCAAATCCTGAACCTGAAGCCGTGTTTTCCCCCGAACTTTTCTTCTCTTCCTCTTTCTTCGGATATTCTTCCTCCTTCTCTTTGACTTCTTCCTCCTTTTTGTCTTCCTCTCCGTAATCTTCACGCACGATCAACGCCTGTGGCTGCTGCTGCTGCTGTTGTTGTTGTTGTGGCAATGGAGGCAATGTTTCTCGTGGTTTCGTTTTCTCATTGTTGTTCGCATCGCAGTTTTCATCCTGAAATAAAAAAAAATAGTGATTTGTGCTTTCTGAAAAGAGGTTGACAGTACGGCAATCCCAATACTGTCAAGAGATATTTATGTTTGTATTATCTAATTTTCACGGTTTCGTTCCGGTCATAAATGATAATATACGGAACGTCACGTAAAAAGTTAAAAGAATGATAGAGCACATTAATAGGAACAAAAAATCATGAAGGTACACATGTACGGAAATGTCTTCCGATAGAGAAATAATGACACACACTGATAGTGAGTTCACAAGACGAAAATATGTGTAAAGCGCTTTATTAGGAGAATTGAGAAAGTGTTATAAGAGTTCAAAGTTAATAAGCAACAAATGTTCCAATTTCAGTCTATTAGCAGTGATACGGAACTCGCATCATCACGACGACGCCGGGATTTGCGAGTCTCCAGGTAGAACATACTTGCTAATACAAGGGACAGCGGCGCATTGTCTGCATTGCTGTCAATGGGAAAAACTTTGAACATCTGTTGTAATTTGTCATTAAAATTTGAACACATTATTATATTAATTCCCCTAATAAAGCGCTTTACATATCTTTTTACCTTGAGTTCTATCTATCTATCTATCTATCTATCTATCTATCTATCTATCTATCTATCTATCTATCAATCATCGTATCATTACTTCTCCTTCGGGAGACATTTCCTGACGTTATGTTTTGTACTACATATCCCACGATTTTATGTGGAGTTCTGGGACACTGTAAAAAGAAGTAGTAAATATGTAGAAAAGATTTTATTTTACTTAAATTATTATTTGTATATAAATTAAGTGTCGTTATTCTTGTATGACAAAGAAAATTTTACACTTAGTATTACAAAATGAATCTTGCAAACTCAAGTCATATCTCTTATTGCTCTGTAAAAGCAAATATGTTTCACAAAAATATCACGAATTTACGTCCGCGAGTGCAGTGTAAAACATTAAACAGCTGATGGTCAATTTTAGAGTAAGATATTTAATGAATAATGTAATACATTTCTAAAACTTTCCTAAATTTCTGAGTAATTAGGATGATAAGCGCTACACAGCTACGTATAGCGGGTTGCATGTCTAGGAAGTAAGCTATCTTAATATGAGAGCTCTTTTATAATTCTATAATTTGTTAATAAAATATTTTTATATAATGTACCAAACTAAATGTTGCTTACAATTTAAGTTGAATAATTCTGTTTCATATGAGAAAAAAACTCGAAGTCCTTAACTATATTAGTTTTACGTACATACCTAAAAAAATGTTATTTTTATATATTTCGTATGATTCAATACATAATACATGATTGAGCTCCAGTTACATCACACTTCACACAGGTTTATTTCTATTGTTTTTGCTTTCATTGGTTTGAATCAACCGACGTGAAAACAATAGAACAATATCATTGAAACTGATTGAAGCGTATAGCGCTAGTTGTACGTACAAGAGCCTTTCCCAACACTGGACAAAAGAAAAATAATATTACTCAGTCATCACGATGGTGATTATGAACGGTTCTGAGAGAAGAGAAACCACACATTATTTCGAACGGCATCTTCTTAAGTGTGGAAGTATTTCCTACATAACCTCAAACCTTTCGCTTTACCTTCTGTATACTTCCCTGATCATAATGTTTCTTTTTTCTAGTTTTCCAAAGAATGAGAACAAATAACGAAATGTTTTTCGACATAAATTTCAAAAGAGAGTGAATGATCCCTCACCAATTGCAATTGGTCATTTTTTTTAAATGTTTATATTTAAATATACGGTGACAATTTATGATTTTACTACATTTCTTGAAGCAAATTGCTGATGTAGTATTATTCCATTCTTCTGTATTTCTGAAATCTTATGAAAAAAAAGAAAATTATAGGAACAAAAGATTGTTTCATGTTTCATAATATTGCAATTGAATATCATTGGAGAATTTGAAACACACAGTACGCGTTATATTATACAAGTTGGATCTCAGTAAATCTTCGGGCTAAATTGGTTTAATAATGTCTTTCACAAATAAAGAATTAATTTAATTTGGAGAAAGCTAGGTTTAAGCACTCTCTAGAGATAAACACTAAAATTATGTTATACGCATAACACGGTTGAATGAAGTATATTGTACATACGTACCTTTAAGAATAAAAACTCATCAGACATCTGAGTGAGGTTATGTCTCTATCAATAATATATTAAAAATCATGCATTTAAACTCACCTTCTGTTCTTCTAGATGTTCGAGATGTGCAGCGGAACCATAGAGAAAATAGTAACTTTTGTTATAATGAAGAAAATTCCACTTTCTTTCCATGATTCAATGATGACTGACAATACAAAAAATATTTCAGATCCAAAATTCTCTTTTACAAAACACAGTAAATCCATTCACTAATTCAGTCTCAATTTGTTGACGGTGTTAAATTTGATTATCTTTGTCAATCTCCTCCAACGTATTAGACTGCAAATCTTAAGTGTCAGTGAATTCTCTCACCGGTAATTGAATTTTATTTACTGACCATTTCATCTTCAAGTTCCATTAAAATTCTTTAAAGTATTCCATACATCCACGTCTCTTTACGTAGTCAGTGTTAACGAAGAAGTTTCCACAAATCGAAATCTTAAAGTTTTAATATGAATTTTCTCAAAAACGTATGAAGTATTTTTGAAGAACAATTTTTCCAATTGAGAACGCCGTTATTAGAATATATGTATTAGTTATGCTAAGATTCCTGTGTGGATTGATAACTTGATTTTTCACACGAATTGAAAGCATATAAAAAATTTGGTGGAGTGATCAACCACATCAATATAACTCTTAAACTTGCACAAAAATAGTAACATTTTCTATCAATATTTAGAAATACATTTGAAGAATATCGTACACCCACGCTTGGACAGCAAATAATTTCAGCATCTACAAATAATGTTGCTATTTCTTGTGGATGACGAAATTTAGCTACGTTCATTCCATAAATTGAAATAAATACTCTGAAAAAACAAGATATTTCAATCATATTCTGTTTACAAACACCTGGACAAAATGATAAAAAATTGTTACGAGCCGGGATTCAAACCCAAGATCTTTGTTTTTATCCATTACACCATCCGTTCACCTTCCACAATCGTTCACCATTTCCATCCAGGCCTGACATTCTGGAAGATCTGGGGGACATACCCAAACAGGGGCTAATGAACCTATGATGTATACGTTAAAGGATTGGTTTTATGCTTACCTACGCCTCAAGAGGGGTGAGGTATATTTTTCTTCCAGTTACCAACACCTGGAGAAGAAATGTGATGACTACGATTATGTGATCGAGTGGTGTAGCGGACAACACCCCTGCAACCAAAGCAGGAGATCCCGGTTCGTAACCATTTTCAATTGACCATAGTTATCACACATTTACTCCATGTGTAGGTTCACTGGAAGAATATAACCATGACACATCTTTCAGCAAGTCCAATTCGACATCGTGGAAAATCACTATCTATGTAGGAGAGACGGAAGTTTTTCACATTTTAAAGAAGCGAACAGAGAATTAAGTGAACGGTGTTTTCTCGCATCATCGTAAACATGGTGAACAAGGAAAGATTTAGCAAAGAATATTTCGTAGATCTCGAAGTAACAGAATGAGTGTGTAATTCGTTCTAATACTGAATCAAATGAGACACGGTGAGACTGCTCAATTTGTGCGCAAGTGTTCAAGGTAAATATTGGTAAGTTATTTCACTCCACAAATTTATAATCATTTTCTTCATACAAAAATACTACTTTGGAATCCATTTAGTTAGTCCTTCGTGGTTTCATATTCATTCATGGCTATAGTCTCGTAAACATGGTGTCTCCACTTCCGTTTGTTACTAATTTTACGAGTAATAGTGGCACAAACAATTATTAAAATTATTACAGATACAGCAAGTGCTACGTAAATCGATATTCGTATTCCTGGGGCAACATCAGTTCCTGAGAAGAAAGATGCTGTGACAGTTTTTGGTTTCGGGTTTTTGGGGGATGGTTTTTCGAATGCAAATGAGTTAATGGAATCATCTTCTCTCGTTGTAGTTGGAATCGATGTGACTCTTTGTGGTGGATTCGTTCGTGAAAACGAATCGGATTGACGCACGGGTGGAGGTGAGTAATTGAAATTAACTTGCGTTGAGGCGAAAACAGTCATTTTCGTGGAATGAGTTGAATGAACAATAGGCAAAGGACTCGTAGTTTTGATTTCTGGATTAGTTCGAGAAACGTTGTTGCATCCGAAATTTGTATCACATTCACTGGTCACATTCGATGCATTACACTGAGGAAAAGATATATTGTTAGTTGAATGGAATTGATTCAACAGTTCGGAGCACTCATCGTTCAATGTGCTGTTCATAAACTCAACATTGACTTTATCTTCCTTCAATTTAGCAAACAGGGCACAATCACATGCACTATCTATCCCTAAAGTCAAAGTAAGATTACGAAGTGAATCGAAGTAATGGAAAAATAAACTAGAAAATTCTCTCAAAGCATTTCCTTCCAGACTGAGTGAAATCAAAGACTCCAGACCCATGAAAGAGCCACAGTCAAGGAAACTAATTGTATTTCCTTTAAGAATTAAGGATTGAAGTTTATTGTTATTACTAAATGTACAACTTGGAATTTTTGTAAGCATGTTCTCACTAAGATCGATTTTTGTTGCATTTCCACATCCGTAAAAATCATTCTCTTGTAAGAATCTAAGTTTATTTCTCGATAGGTCGATTTGTTGGAGCCAGGGTATAGATACCATAAATGCTCCACCTAGTTCCATCAGTTTGTTATCTTCCAAAGATAAGTAGTTTAAAGATGGGAGTCCATTAAATGAATTGATATCAAGCCGCGAAATCTTGTTTCCCGATAAAAGAATTCTCGATAATTTATTTAGCTTGTTGAATTGATCACTTATAAGTTCTAATAAATCATTTTCTCGAAGGTCAACAGTTTCCAATAATTTTAATTGCCCGAAAATTGTTGGAGATAGAGATTCCAGTTTATTGTCTCTGACGTACAAATGACGAAGAGAGTTAAGTCCAAGAAACGCGTTCTCACGAAACTTACTTATGTTATTGAATGAAAGATCTAAATCAGTGACATGAGGACATAAAGAAAAAGTGTCATCATAAAAATCGTTTAATTCATTAAAGGAAATATTCAAAACAACAACAGAAGTCTCCGAGGAAAATCCTCTGACGTCACTTATATTCAAAGAATTGAATTCAAACACCTTTATCTTGTTTTGAGAGATATCTAATTTCTTTATTTTATTATTCAACCTGAATGTGGACTTCGGTATTAATCTTAACTGATTTTTTGAAAGATTAATTGTTTCTACGTCTTGTAATGAAGAAAATACAGTGACGGGCAAACGGGTTATAAGATTTTGTGATAGACTGACGAAACGGAGTTTTTTGCAATTTAAAAATGCTCTAGATTGTATTTCTTTCACGTCGGAATTGAATATTTCTAGCCTGGTTAATTCTTTGAGTAATTCAAATGTAGTCTCTTTCAGATCGGGTACCTTGCTGTTGAAAACATGAAGATCTTTTAGAGAAGGAAAATGCAACGCTTGACTAAACAGTGTGGTTAAATCGCTTCGGTTTATTATCAGATTACGCACCCTTTCGTTAACTTCACTCGGGATATGGGGAACAGATTCACAGTTAATGAGATCGAAATAACATGTGCACACGCTGCAAATCGACTCATTTGTTCCGAAGGCGCACGAAAAAACAGTCAGCACGCAGACACTAAAACATATGTTTTGAATCGCTCCCATAACTGATGATACAATGAACATGGAAACACATTTTACGCTCGTTTTTTACATTTCACTGATTCACCTGTTCTTATCTATTGACATTTCAAAAACACCGAGAACACTACAATCT
>NNCF01130644.1:985-42886 GCA_002313205.1 Laupala kohalensis
CTTGGCGTCTGAATAATGACTGACGGCATTGAATATATGTATTAGAAAAAAAGGCACGGCGCCCGGCGCTATCATTATGCTTCAACGACTTTGTCCCTCAATGCACACAACGCAATACGCTAACGCTTGGCGTCTGAATAATGACTGACTGCATTGAATATATATATTAGAAAAAGAAGATACGGGGCCCAGCGCAATCATTATGCTTCAACGACTTTCTCCCTCATCGCACACAATGCAATACGCTAACGCTTGGCGTCTGAATAATGACTGACGGCATTGAATATATGTATTAGAAAAAGAAGATACGGGGCCCAGCGCAATCATTATGCTTCAACGACTTTCTCCCTCATCGCACACAACGCAATACGCTAACACTTGGCGTCTGAATAATGACTGACGGCATTGAATATATGTATTAGAAAAAGAAGATACGGGGCCCAGCGCAATCATTATGCTTCAACGACTTTCTCCCTCATCGCACACAACGCAATACGCTAACGCTTGGCGTCTGAATAATGGATGACGGCATTGAATATATGTATTAGAAAAAGAAGATACGGGGCCCAGCGCAATCATTATGCTTCAACGACTTTCTCCCTCATCGCACACAACGCAATACGCTAACACTTGGCGTCTGAATAATGACTGACGGCATTGAATATATGTATTAGAAAAAGAAGATACGGGGCCCAGCGCAATCATTATGCTTCAACGACTTTCTCCCTCAACGCACACAACGCAATACGCTAACGATTGGCGTCTGAATAATGACTGACGGCATTGAATATATGTATTAGAAAAAGAAGATACGGGGCCCAGCGCAATCATTATGCTTCAACGACTTTCTCCCTCATCGCACACAACGCAATACGCTAACACTTGGCGTCTGAATAATGACTGACGGCATTGAATATATGTATTAGAAAAAGAAGATACGGGGCCCAGCGCAATCATTATGCTTCAACGACTTTCTCCCTCATCGCACACAACGCAATACGCTAACACTTGGCGTCTGAATAATGACTGACGGCATTGAATATATGTATTAGAAAAAGAAGATACGGGGCCCAGCGCAATCATTATGCTTCAACGACTTTCTCCCTCATCGCACACAACGCAATACGCTAACACTTGGCGTCTGAATAATGACTGACGGCATTGAATATATGTATTAGAAAAAGAAGATACGGGGCCCAGCGCAATCATTATGCTTCAACGACTTTCTCCCTCATCGCACACAACGCAATACGCTAACACTTGGCGTCTGAATAATGACTGACGGCATTGAATATATGTATTAGAAAAAGAAGATACGGGGCCCAGCGCAATCATTATGCTTCAACGACTTTCTCCCTCATCGCACACAACGCAATACGCTAACACTTGGCGTCTGAATAATGACTGACGGCATTGAATATATGTATTAGAAAAAGAAGATACGGGGCCCAGCGCAATCATTATGCTTCAACGACTTTCTCCCTCATCGCACACAACGCAATACGCTAACACTTGGCGTCTGAATAATGACTGACGGCATTGAATATATGTATTAGAAAAAGAAGATACGGGGCCCAGCGCAATCATTATGCTTCAACGACTTTCTCCCTCATCGCACACAACGCAATACGCTAACACTTGGCGTCTGAATAATGACTGACGGCATTGAATATATGTATTAGAAAAAGAAGATACGGGGCCCAGCGCAATCATTATGCTTCAACGACTTTCTCCCTCATCGCACACAACGCAATACGCTAACACTTGGCGTCTGAATAATGACTGACGGCATTGAATATATGTATTAGAAAAAGAAGATACGGGGCCCAGCGCAATCATTATGCTTCAACGACTTTCTCCCTCATCGCACACAACGCAATACGCTAACACTTGGCGTCTGAATAATGACTGACGGCATTGAATATATGTATTAGAAAAAGAAGATACGGGGCCCAGCGCAATCATTATGCTTCAACGACTTTCTCCCTCATCGCACACAACGCAATACGCTAACACTTGGCGTCTGAATAATGACTGACGGCATTGAATATATGTATTAGAAAAAGAAGATTCGGCACCCGGCGCAATCATTATGCTTCAACGACTTTCTCCCTCAACGCGCTCAACGCAATACGCTAATGCTTGGCGTCTTAATAATGACTGACGGCTTTGAATAGATGTATTAGAAAATAAAGTCACAGCGGCCGGTCCAATCATTATGCTTCTAAGACTTTCTCCCTCAACGCACAAACGCAATACGCTAACGCGTGGCGTCTGAATAATGACTGACGGCATTGAATATATGTATTAGAAAAAGAAGATACTGCTCCCGGCGCAATCATTATGCTTCAACGACTATCTGCCTCAACACACACAACGCATTGCGCTAACGCTTGGCGTCTGGATAATGTCTGACTACCTTGAATTCGTTATTCTAAGAAATAGGCATGGCGCTCGGCGTAACTAATATACTTAAACAGTGACCTCCTGCTACGCTCGGAAACTAATACGCTCGATGTCAGAATAATGAACTGTTAGCAAAATAAATTTATATGATGCTTTTTTTATTTGGCATTGTAATGCTACCTGCAAACCATACAACGTTTATTGACTGAATGATACATTGAATTCGCATTAAGACATAGACACGGTGCTTGACGCCTCATAATTTTTCGGATTTCTCATCCTATGCTTACTATGCAAACAAATGGCACTGGTCGTCTCATATATCACTAATCTAAAGACATTTAGTAGTTATGAAAAATCTGTTGAATCACTATTGTATCACTGTTGAATGAGGAACAATTCTCTTTTACTCTGGAGAGGATTTTGAAGAATACATTCGGTTTCATGATCCCATGTATTTTTAATTTTACTTATTTGTGTGTTTTGTAATATGTGTATTTAAAATTGTAAGAATGTTTTATATGTAATGTGTGTGTGAATAAATAATTTTTATTTCTGGTCCTTCAATTTTTCGATGTATTATAAATTAAGTACATCACAAACTTTTAATGAAGCGTTTATAATATGCTCCTTTTAGTCATGTTTTTAATTTACAGTTGACGTTACTGGGTCAGACTAATCATGTTTTTTTGAATGCTCGAGTTATTTCAAGTTTTTCCTATTCCGGATTTGCTTATCGGAGTTGTTTCTTGTATATTGTTGCAACAATTCCTAATAGCTTGTATTAAGTAATACAGCGAATCAGGTTTATTTTTTCATAAAAGAATTCGAAGTGAGATCAACTACAAAGAATCAACTAGTTATAATACATTTACAGTATACAATAATTACATTGTAATATCGAAATGCTTAAAATAAATTAAAATGTCCAACTCATGTCTACTATACATGGATACAAAGTTAAACTTGATCAATTTTAAAAAGCATAAAATTGCTAATAATATATTACCATCAGTGGTATTTGTCATGTTCTGCCTATATTTATTGCAAATATATATTGAGAAATTGATAAAAACAAATATTGGTACTACTAATTCTCAGATTTCTTCTTGATACTTTTTTCTGATAGTTATTGTTGATGAGATAATTTGATCATACTCATTTAGTCGATTGGAATAATAACACAATGCAACTCGTGGTGTAGACGCAACCACAAATATATTCTTTTGTATAATGCGTTTCAAATCATGATATAACAGCGCTTACAGGACAGAACTATACCTTTGTAATGTATGTATTTATAATTGAGACTATAATTGTATGGATTCCGTCACATACTGGTCAAGTAGTGTTCTATTCGTAAATATCACACCTAAACGTTGTCTGTGTATTTTCAGGGGTCAAATTCCTTAATATGTGTGTCAAAAAAGGCCTAAAAGATAGTTTCTTGTCATATTATATTACGATATTAGACGCCATGGACAATAATCCTATGGTGAGTCCGCACTTCATTTCATGGTGACATCACTATGGGCCCGAATAGGAGGAGCTAACGTTATATTAAAACATGGTTTAAGCGTATTTTTTTCCCACCGTTTTTTAATTAATTGCTAAATTTAAATCTTGTTTCTCCGTTGTGTAACGCTATTGTTTCCTTGCTAGAAGAAATGACGATTTATATAAAGTATGTTGTGTAACTGAAACGATATTCGTCCCATCGAAGTAAAGTAGCTAATCGTTCTCCACCTTCTCATACGCAGTTTCACGTGTTCTGAACAATAAATTAGTATTATTTTACATGTTTCTCTTCACAAGTACATTTCGTGTACTATAGAAGTTGGGGTGAAAATATAGAAAGGGTGAAATTCCCTGCATAGCCCCCCCCCCCTCATTCATTAACTCTAACCCTGACTTCAAAAGTTGACTTTTCATCTGACGAAATATACGTTTCCATCGTAAAGATAGACAGTGCAGTTAATACTGCACGATTGATAGCGAGACGACATTATAATCCGTTGTGAGGTTACGCACATTCGTCCGCCATCGTCATCCAACGCCGTGCTCTTGCAAGTCAGGAATCAAAGAGTCTGTGGCAAAGATGTATCGTGTTCGTCAAGCGGCTCTAGCAATGCGCCGCGCCGCTCGCAGAGTCATAACGTGCTCCATTATCTGCCCTTCGACGGACTCGGACTACGAATCTGACTCTGACGACGAATACGTTGTCCAGGACGGTAAGGACTATTCAACACCACCGGAATTACAAAGCCTTCGTACTGATTCAGCGATGTCGTAAGCGAACGCATTAAGCTCTGCATATTAAGTTTTGTGGAGAGTTGTTTAATGTTTTACAGACGCGTGTTAATGTTGTACTCTCAAATTTCATAATTATCAAATCATACATTTCGAAGCACAGTGTGGTTTTCAAGAGCTTCGTGTCTGAGTGTAATGTAAATTACACACAGGGACCGCGGGTATACCGTTTTAATTGAGAATTTTTCTCAATAATTATGTGAATCCAAAAGCTTTCATTTTAACTTTTTTCTCGATTTTTTTAAACATAATTTAAATTGTTATTAAAAGAATAAAAAATAAGATACCAATATTTACAATAAACCCAGAAATGTTCTTCTCTATATTTTAATGTGATTAATTTTAGTATGCGATAAAAAACTATTATTAATTTAACACAGTCACTAACTGTAAGTGATCTTCGCGGTCGAAGGCTAACCCGGGGGGAAATTCTAAACCATCACACGGGCTTCGTAATTTTGGTGGTATTGGTCTATTCTAAGTGGGACTAATTTGGAATTTGATAAAGGGGTTTTAAATAGCATTTTTCCGAAAAAAATCTACCCATTCTAATTTTTATATTTATTAGGAGGATGGATTAATAAGTTTAACTATCGTCCACTTGGTCATATGCAGTTTCTAACTGCTTCTTTGATAATAAATTATTTATTTATTTATTCAAGTGCATACATCCATTGAAATAATTTATTGGAGAGAAAAAACACGTTAGATACAATTCTCTAAAGTTATATCATGATGCGAAACATTGATCAAAGACATAATTACAATCGCGTCTCCTCAATTTTTTCACATCTTTTTAATACGATCATAACACGGCGAATTTCCAAGAAGCACGGACTCATTGTCTTCTTTGGTGAACGGATTTCGAGAATGAAATATCGATTCTTCAACAAATAATGACCAAACTTGTTATTAAAATAGAAATTTTAAATATAAAATGATTATTAAAGATTTGTTTTACATTAAAATTACGGATTAGAGGAAAACAAGAAATGGTCATCCAACGCCGTACTTTTTAGTACGCTACGAAAAATGTTACTAGCAGGAAACTAAATCATGATCAAAACTTGAAAGATTCTTACTATCGAAGAAAATGACCTCACGTTACTAAGAAATACAATTATCCTACAATACGATTGGTGACTAAAAGTATTAATTTATTGTGCGGGTGATCACTTGTGACCCTAGTCAGCACAATAAATAGAAGAATTGATTCAGTTGAAGTCGAGGACTAATTTAGCTTGAAGACACTTTTTACCAAATTAACTCGCAACAAAAACTCATGAGTTCGAGTTGTCACAGGAAAATGCATCGCAATGAAAGAGGCAACTGCTCTTCCCCAACATTTTTTTTCTAAAACATACAACCTTGTGTAATGTTTAAGCCGCCGGAATCGCAAAAGAAAAATTAAATTCGCGTTGTACCCCATTAATACAAAAGTTTCATTTTTGCGTTACGAATTCTTTTCATTATATGTCAAAAAAGTGACGATGTTTTATTTATTTTGCGGCACGTCAAATAAAAGACATGAATTTTATCATATCAGTCTCCGACAGCAATACTTCAAATATTAAATCGCCTCTCAAATTTATACGTTTTCAATGGGTTGGTTTACTTGTGTCCTTTCCTTTTACCAAACCAATGATTAATAAAATATAACTATCAAACTATCAATTAACGACGTTAAAGTTGATTCTACATGAACTCATTCATACAGCGCTCCGGTAAATGTACAAACATAAATTTACATTTTACATGTACAATTGTCCTGTAAGTGATATCAAACTGCTGCGTAGGCATGCGCTCATCGTCCAGCACTTCCACCATCGAAAGCCTCTTCGCGTGGACAGATGCAGAGGAGGAAGAAGCCAAAGATGACCAAGATGCATGTCCTCCGACAGAGAACGACACAGACAACGAGTCGGGTGATGAAGACTTCACAGACATTCAAGAAGAATCTGAAGACGAATACGAAAGAAGCTCACCACCAAATTCCATAACAAGGAAGAGCCATTACAAACGCAACCCTCCAACTTTGCGATCAGCTATGAAATATGGAAACCAGACCAAAATCCACATCCACAAAACCAATCCCAAGGCACAGAAGACAAGACCTCTCACTTTTGCCGAACAAATCTATCAGCCTAAAGGCCTACTTTCATTACCACATTTGTTGACGCTATGCCTTATACAGTAACATGTTGGCTACATGTCTTATACAACTGATATTTTCTTATACAAATTCGTTGGCTAAAGGCCTTATACATTCATCGTTGGTTCAATGCCTTATACAACTCTATACACGTTCGTTGGCTAAAAGCCTTATAAAATCATCATTGGCTAAATGCCTTATACAACATCTGTAATTCCTTTTTAAAAATTTGTTGGCTTACGGCCTTATACATTCATCGTTGGCCAAATGTCTTATACAACTCTTATCTTCGTATACACATTCGTCGGCAAAAGGCCTTACACATTCATCATTGGCTAAATACCATATACAACTGATATTTTCAACTACACATTTGCCCTTCAAATGTATAAATATTAAATATTCAATTTGATCCCATGTACTCAACTAATCTACAAAACCTTTATATTTGATACCATTTTATATATTTTAAAACCTGTGCAACCTTTATAATTTTTCGGAAATCTACTGCCACGCTCACAAAGCAATATCCTCGACGCTCGACATCTGTATAAGGAATCAACGGTATTAAAATGGGTACGGGAAGAAAGATTCACTGAGTTCGGCGCAGCCCTTATAATTCATCAGCATGCGCCTGACATTTTCTGCTACACTGTATTCGAATCGTTGTAGATTAAGGAAGAATTCTATTTTACGTCGAAGTTGGTTTCTGATGAATACTATGGGTTTCAGCATCACGTTTTCCAATTTTGTATGTGTATATAACTAACGTTTTGTAAAGAATGTATGGTATTTTAATTGTGCAGTTGTTCAACAAAAAATTAACTTACAGTTCTTGAATTATTTGATATGATCTTCAAAGATTTATGATGTTCACACACTTTTATTTAAGTGTTTATAAAATGCTTCTTTTTAGTCATGTTTTGAATTTACATTGCTGACGTTGCATGGACTCATGAATCATTCCCATTCATCTTCAAATTTATACCTATTCCGGATTTTCTTATTTGTGTTGTTCGTTATATATTGTTGCAAGTATTCCTAATAGCACGTATTCAGAATTACAGCGAATCAGGTTTCGTTTTTTCATAAAAGAATTCGAAGTGAGACAAACTACAAATAATCACAGTTATAATAAATTTACAATATATTATCAATAACATTGCAACATTGAAATGCCCAAAATACATTACAATGTCCAACTCATGTTCACTATACATGGATACAAAGTTAAACTTAAGAGTTTATTGGTAAATTACGGTAGTGCACTTGTTTTTTAAATCACTTTTAGAAAGCATAAATTTCCGAATAAAATTTCTCCATTGCTGGGTGGTAATTTGTTATGTCCTACCTGTATTTCATGCAAATAATAATTGAAAATTTGATTAAAACAAATATTGGAACTAACTACTTGGCAGATTTCTTCTAGATACATTTTTCTGACGGTTATTGTTGCTGACATATTTTGATAATACTTGTTTAGTCGATTGAAATAACACAATGCTGGGTGTGTTTTAAAGAGCATACGTGTTGTGAACGTTTTTTGCTTATTCTTGATCTGGTATTTTTTTAATTTATCACGTACAGTATTTCTGCAAATCAGTATGCCAAAAGAAAGATGATTCGTCAATTTTAATTTGAAGAATTAGTTGACATCTCTTGTCGCACCCACCGAATTATTAGATGGTAAATAGTAATTCTTGGTGACAGACATTGCTAACTTTCTACAATGCGTTGAGACCTTAATAGTTTTGTTATTTTCAGATTTCTTAGAAATTAGTTCATGGAATGTTTGAATAACTAAAATGTGTTCACAACACATGTTCTTTCTGGTTCTGGTTCTGTAAAGTAATGACAAGAAATTACAATTCTTATAAAATGTGTGTATTACGCATAATTTGACATGAAACTTTGAGAACAAAACAAAAATTCGGCCCCTCATAAGGTATACCGCTGAGGGTTTAACTTTCTGTCTGAAATAACTCCTTTCGCAATTTTAATGTTTTAGGGAGCCACAAAATAATATGCATTGTTTTTTGTTTGTTTTATGTTGAAGGCCATTACACTAAAACTAAGAAAGATATAGTATCCAGTGATTCCTGCGTCCAAACGACGTTATGATACATCTCTCCCTATTCCAACTCCACTATGAATCCTTGACGACGTTATGTCAAACTAATTAAATAAATAATTAAGAACTTCCGATCTTTTTAGGACGAATATTTTTATTTTTGTGAATAACTCACTAGGTTTCGAAGTGGATTTACGACGTCGTCAAGTGGTCAACTAATAACAAATTGTAACAATAAACATAGCAATAGGACAAATGAATATGATATAAACAGAAATATAAACAAAATATGTTTACAAAATCAGAAACACAAACATGTTATAATACTGTATTGTATAAACCAGATAGTTTTTCAGTGTCTGTGCGTAAATTCAAACTCCCGTGTGTATTTTTTATAAATATCATTTCTGATATACGTTTGTAATAATTAACTTCTTCGTCCAAAATTAATGTATTGTCCCAATCCCAAACAGGGTTCTCATCGCCGCATTTTCATGGCTGATGGTTTTCGTAAACACAATCTTAGCTCGCGCAGAAACAAATAAAATGACAAGTCAACAACGTAAAGAAAGGTTAAAAATAAATAAATATTCTTATTAAGGTAGAAAAAAATGAAAAAATAGTTTTTTACTAACACTCTCAAACTGCTCGTCATAATTTAACAATTATTTAATACGCTCAACAAATATTCTCTTTTGTGTAACAGTTTCTGACGAAAAGTGAAGTTTAAGCATACATAATAAGAAAGTAAAAATCATACTATTCCTTACAACAAACCTTTAAACATCACCTTCCCCCAGTAACTGTCAGAAACCGAATATTTGTTATGAATTTTACAATATTAATAATTCTGACAAACGTAAAAGTAAAAATGTAAAATTTAAACGAGTATACCTCGGTTAATTCTCAATAACCATGGCTGAAACTTTTTCCCTGACATCTTATATGTATTCCAAGCATTGTGACTCATATCTCGAAAATCAAAGACGGTGTATTTTGGGAAATAATTACGAGTACATAATAAAATGTGTAATATTAGGAATATATCATACATTCCTAAATTTGCTCAAATATTGAAACCGAATTTGGAGTAGATTACAACTACCTCGTGGTAGAATGGCCGCTTTTTAACTTTCGAAGGTGTTTCGAAATACTAAAATTCTAAAATTCATAACATATATTCGGTTTCTGGGAGAGTGCTGGATCTCGATGGTGACACGGCATAGTTTAAAGATGGCTTTAGTATTTACGTAAACAAACAATTTATTGTCAAGAAAACTAATAAACTGCGTATGGCCACGGGGAGGATAATAAACCAATTTACTCTTCGGCAGTAACAACTTAACATTTCTTCGCCCATAGGTAAAAGTATGACATGGACCCCCTCCCCATACATAAAAAAAATTTAAAAATCCTTAATCAAGTACAGGTTTCGCGGTAAAATCACGATTACGCGCTACATTGTTGTTTGGCGTTATTAAGCGATTGAAATAACGAAGTTTTGTGATCAAAGAGTTCAATTATGAGCTTACTATAAAAAACTTTGACTTTAGCGAATTTTACGGGTCCTAAGTAATAGGACACAAAACGGTGACTTGCGTATGCCGTGGCAGGCAGGGATCGCCTGCTGTGAGCACGGGGTGCAAGGACTGCCTGCTGTGGAGCCTCCAAGGGATGATGATCAATACGAGGAGGAGAAGGGACTTCACGAGGGAGGGGTGAAGAGAGGGGAGGGAGCTGAGATTCGCAGCGGCAGCAACGGCTGTCTTTCGGTGCGCCTCTGGCAGCGGGAGCGCGCCGCCACGGGGGTGGCACACAGTGGGCCCTCTTCAACAATACGTGGTCAAAATTTAATACGTATTTCATTTATTAGTGCCAGTTTCATTAACATTATCAATTCCACAGGAAATAGAGTTATTTTGTAGCATAGTCATTTATGCATTCGTTGTTCATTTGTATCAGCGCTTAATGATAGAGTGATCTTAAATGGAATCAGCCCCAAAACCCTGAATTAGTTTTCAGAAGGAGTATCATCACAGTGTAAAAACCCATTTTCTCAATCTTTGACACGATGAAATTTAGCATAAGGAACAAATTAATGAGACTTGTGTTGGATAAACTGTTCGAAGATTACCTGGAATGGCCTACAATGAGAAAACCAACCTTACGATAGATTAAAAAAATACACGAAAATCGAAGTATGGATTACTGAATACTGCTAGCACAGATTTTTTTGTTCTTGCGACCAAAATTAATTTAATTTTCTTCTTAATTAAGACTGTGTTGCCAAAACCCTTAACGTTGTTCGTGTCTTTATTTCTACTTGAACATCATAGGCTTTTTTGATAGTATAAAATTATTGAATTGTAATTTACTTTTCATACAACTACTTTTAAGGTATTATGTAGCGACTAGGCTTAAGCACCCCCCAAAAAATTTTAAATGATAGTTTGAACCATTTTCAATCCAGTGGCAATGAAATTTCACACCCATATGGCGCAAATTTTTGAATAATTTTACTCTAAATTACTACGGAGAAACTTTCGTGGGCGTGTGTTTTCTTGATATTCTGGAAAAAGTACTGGTTTAACATAGCGAAAAAAACCACTAAAACATAGCAAATTGAAATAGGAACGCAATGATGTTCCGACTTTCATTCCTTACGGGGTATTTTCAAGAAGAATTCACCAAAAAACTGGAAAGTACTGTTCTACCGGAAATGGCAGCCGTATCACGTGACTGAAGACAATGCGACCCTTGTCAAAGAGTCAAACGACAGTCTATATTATTATCAAGCTTTAAAATCTCAAAATAATTGTTCTCATCCAACATTTAAAAAATCAGAATGATTAATTAATAAGAACTAAGTTGGTGAATATTTCCAAGTTATGTGAATAGTTGACAATATGACTTCAGTCAACGCGCACATAATTCCTTAAATATTAAGAAGATGATCTGCGTGGTCGTCGAGATATCGAAGATTTGACTATGTGGACCTCCTGTGTGAAAAGGTTGTCCAATGCTCACCCCTGGACGATCAACGAAGCGCTCCACCAACTTCGTGACACAGAATTTTATTAACTTCTCTTTTCTCATCCCACAACAGATATCCAATCAACCTAGACATCTAGATCCTTTCGTCTACAAATACCCATACTCATTCATTCATTTAATTGGCTACCTTGTCTAAATACATTATTATTACAAGGCTCTTTTTCCACTACTAGATACATTTCATGTTCATTTCTCCCTTACCACACCTCTTAGTCTTTATGGTTGCCCATGAAATACCTGTCCCCTGAGTAATTTTTACAATCATTTTCACTATTCATAGTTTAATGACGCATTATCACAAATTTCCTTGTTTTAACTCGCACTTTTAAGTTTGTACACTGTGCTGTGATACAATATATTTCTAGGTAAGTTCTTCACAATTAGAAGAAAAAAAATGATGTAAAAAAATCGGCCCTAGGACAAGATGGTCCATTTTGAATCAGGCACAATTTTGCAGCTTTTAATCAAATTCCGGTAAACTACAGAAACAGTCAGTGACATTTCATTTGTCACAAAAGAGTCGAATTTTGTATCTGTGCAACGAGTGTGCGATGATCTTCCAATCAAAAGCGCGACCAACTCCCGGACGCGGCAATGAACGAATCAAAGAGGAACGACTCAAGACTCACTCGACTCCATTGGTGGAGTGGATATCCACTCCACGTCCGCATTAGGACGGTGGTCATTCGCTTAAAAGCTCAACGCAAAGTCGGACTTCTTCCAATTTCCGATCATCTCGAAAATGACGCAACCAATCTAACCAAAATGGCGAGCACCTAATTTTGTTACGCAATTTTGGAGTTTAATACTCCCAAACTGCAATAAAAATTGTTTCACCGTTTAGTCCTTGAACGGTGTGCGCAATCACACCTTTACCGTAACCTGTACCACGTTAAAAATAAGTAATTACTTCAAGTTTGTCCCATAATAAAGTACAGTAGAATTCCTCTTAACCGGTCTGGTCGGAACAGAGACCTTGACCGGTTAATCCGAGTTACCCGTGTTCGATTTTCGACCACAGAGTCCATAATTCCACCAGGTTACGACGAATAAACAAGCAAAGGAGACGTCATTGCAACTCATTTTATTGTACTGTACGTACATTCTTACATGCATAAACGAACACGAAGAAATTCGTAGAATAATAGATTCGGAAGCAAGAGAGGAATCAAACCCTCTCCACTAACACATTGCACGCTCAACGTCGCGCCACTGTTTTACTTTCCAGCAAAAACCCGTCAAACAATCGATGTTTGAGTCACAACCTACCAGCTATTATACACTGAGAGAGAGGAAAGATCTTTTCCACGAGATAGGGCGGTTAATCCAAGGCCAGTAAAGAGGAGACTGGAATAAAAATCGACAGTGATTTTCGAGTGCCAGACTCTGATAATCAAAGTAAAACACTCAAACTTAACTTCATTGACGTTACAGCTCTTTGCTATAAAAATTTTTTCCTTGTTATTTAACCTTCATTATATCCCCCATTTCGAAGAAAACAAAGTTAATGTCATGTCCAGCAATTGGGTTGTATTTCAACTCTCAAGACCCGTGGCACATTTAAGAATCCGGGAGAGAACAAAAACTGGACAAAGAATGGACACTAAACAATTTTTAATGTCCATTCAAGCACCGACCTTATTTTACTGTAATGAAGAGAAATTGCTCAACTGCGAAAATAAACAAAAAAATAATAATAAAAACGCAAAACTGTGAGATAACTTATTTCTGATTCAATTCTTATGCTCCTGGCTGATTATATGATCTAACTTTCACAGTGCGAAATATTTCCTCGGGTTAATGTCTTAAAAATATTTTATTATTGTTATTATTATTATTATTATTAAGTTAACTCTCGAAGTAGGATAGGATACATCAAGAAAAGATGTGTCGGGAATACTTTCAATTAAGATAAGCAATACAAAAGGTTGTTGTTCCAATATATGTTCCCTGAATAGTTGCTGATCTCTTCAAATACATTAATACGCGGAAAGTGAAAATCAAATTTGACAAGCGCTGCCACGCTCACACTGTCCAAAGGACGAGCAGACCAGGAGTGAAAGCAAAAGTAGAGATGGAAAAAAAATATCATAAGCAGCACCATGGAAGGATGTCGAAATCAAACGCAACATCAGTGTTCCTTGATTCTCTTGCAGAAAATGGTCCATAAAACAGAGTTTAAGACGCAACAGACCTTTTGTTATCAGCGTCGAGAATGCTTCGTCGATAGCACGGAGAAAATTGCCGTTGATGTCCATTTCTGCGATAAAATGATCTCGAGGCGAAGATATACTAGTCATCGGTCAACAAGCAACTGAAATAGTCTTAGAAAAAATTCTCGAGTATTTCGTAAGAAATAAAATAAAAAAGCATATTATTCGTTTACCAGTTCGATTATATCTAAAACATAAGGTTAATAAAATAAATATTAAAAATTATAAACAGGCCCGTAGACAGAAATAGTCTCAGAGGGGGACGAAACTTCTTCCCAGAAACTTATTTGTCTGCTTTTCGGTTATTTGTCCCAAAAATATTATAAAACTTGGTTCAGCTCTTTAATTCATGATATTAATTAATAAACAATATTTATTAACAATAAACAATATAGTGGTAATTAACAATATTTTATATAAATTAGGAAATTTCATTAAATCTTATTAAAAAAACACGGGAAGGGCCCGGATCCTCGAGCTCCACCACTCTGGTTATCTGCTTGCAATCATTTTATAAACAAACCGCAATGGTTAGAATGTAACTAAACCTTTGGGGAGTAGAGATAATAATTACATAATTTTTGAGCAATAAGCTACTTAGCTCTCCGGAAGCAAGCAACGGAGCTTCGCATCGGGTCGATCAAAAGGGGTCACTTGCGCCCAGCGGAAAGAAAATCGAAACACGTGATGTGTAAATTATTTTAAATGAATATTCTCATGAGGATTTGGTTTGGACCAAACAAATTAATTAACTTGCCAACGTTTCAGACATATTCTATAAATTTAAATAGATAAATCGACCTCTTTATTCCTTAAAGCAGACATTCTTTTGTTTTTTAGAAACACTACATAAAACACAATATAATTTATTGTTGTGATATGAATACAACTATTAAAACACAACATTGTCAAAAAACTAGGTTAAGAACATATTTAAAATTGTGTACACAACGTTTCATCCTGCATATATGAAGACATCATCAGGTGAATGACTATAGTACAATGTGAATTTTAATAGTATTCATATCACAGCAATAAATTATATTATGTGTTACGTGTGTTTTATGTGGCGTTTCTAAAAAAATAAGTCTGGCTGCTTTAAGAAAAAAAGATTTTTATTATATTTAAATATAATTTAGCAGACGTTAAAATTACATCATATTCTATGAATCCTCAGGGCTCGTCATATATTTTTAAACCTCCATCATCATTTAAACCATCCACTATTCCTCTGCACAACAGACACCTCGTACTCACTTCATCCACGTGTATCGAAAGGTTTTCATTTTAATTCATTCATTCAATATTAAGAGATCAAGCATTGTATAACTAAATTATTTTAGTTTCTGTATTTACTAATATATCTTAGGCATTCGTGTAGCTGATACAAACATTACGTAACACGTTCAAAATACGCCTATTGTTTAGCACTGATCAATTATTTTTTCATTACCGCGAACAAAATAAATTACCATTAATATTAAGTTAATAAAGGTACGTGATCGCCAGTACATAACCCGCAGGGAAGATATATTTGCAGCTTCCACATTAAAAGAAGTCCGAATAACCGTAATTTGATGCTTCACGAATAACTTTTCTTTTAACAAATTCAGGGAAAACGAGAACTGCACAGGAAAACAAACATTTGCACCGTGTTCTCAAGTTTATCAATTAGAATAAAATGTTCATATGAACTATTATGGTAATAAAAATACACGATCATTATTGGTAGATTTGTAATGTTTATCTCCATCAATAACAAGTATTTTTAAAATTATAGAATATTAAAAAAGTATTTAATATTTATTATGGTAAATTATTAGTTTAATATTCATCTATAATTATTTTTGAACAATAACTAATAACCCTATCGAATCATCAAAGAAGATGTCTTTGCTATTAAACAGTGTTTCCTTATCTAAAAAATCGAATTGAATGTATTTGCAAACAATGCATTACTAAAGCCCGATGAAGTTTCGGATGTCTTCAATCGCGACCCGTCGACAGATACACCTCAAGCAGCATTAGCCTTTCCAAACTACCTCGTGGAAAATTAAATGGTCGAGGTAAACAGAAGTTTAAGTACATCATTCAAATACTTTTAAGTCTATAGATACACTATAAGCACTTTAAGTTGCAGCACACGTCGATGGAAGGAAAACTTGAAATCTTTCTTTCGACAGGATTTTTTCTAAAATGTCAAGTCGTGGATGGAGATGAACAAAACATTCTCGTTGTGAGTTAATTATGTTTCTTTTCTTTACTACAAATTAGTTTTGTGTATACCAATCGCAACTCATTTAATTAATGTTTTAAAAGTCATTAGTAAAGTGTCACGCAACAAAACAAAAATACAAATTAATTTTCAACCTTCATTGATCTTTCAGGCAGACATGACAACGGATTCACTTTTGACTAATTTCACTCGATCCATTTCCCGAAGGCAGCTGAATCCCAGGACACCCCCGTCGACCACTCACCCCCCACCCCCCGTCACCCACTATCTTCAATCATGCTCTGTTTGCTCGTTCCACGAAATGTCACCTACGGATTGTCTCAAAGTGAAAAATGATTTTACTTATTCATAAAGATATCGCTGATAACACAATGAAAATGATACCAAACATTATATAATTACATATAAGAATTTAGTGTAAAATTAAAACATTAATATAAGCAACGATTGACATATTACGAATATTCTACTTGTTAACTAAATGCCACGATGTTTACAATGTCACGTTATTTACACAAAAATAAGGTTAATGAGTTATTATTAATAATATGTAAATCACCACTTAAACTGTTAAGTAACAACGGGGAACTTGTTGGAATTTTCATTTTTATCAGCGATATCTTTACAAATAAATAATATTAGTTTTCATCCAGAGACATCCAGTGGCTGACTAATTGGCTGAGTGGGAAGAACAGCACAGGTGATGGAGGAGAGGTCGAGGGATTTCTTGCAACTTGGTCGACAGGTAGTAGACTCCTTAATAAAGAGAGAACCAAATATAGTGCGAAATTTCTCATATTTCCGGAAATGCACTACGTGTAGTTTCTCATAGTGGTTTCAATCAGCTGTAGTTGGTAATATGACTGTGTCGTGTCTCTCTCCCGTTTTCCCTATTCCACAATAACAGGCGAGGAACAGCTGGCGCTAAAGGGGCTATGAGAATTTGTGCGTAGTAAATATGGTTACTATGAGACATTACGTGCTCTAAAGTTGTGGACACGGCTAAACGGTTCCCTTCTTATTAAGGACTCTAGTAGCCAGGCGCTCAGCGCTCTATGCACAGCGGACGAAGCAAAGTGAAAAATAAAGCGAGTCTTGGGTGCGCGTGGCAGGTTGTAACTCCACCTCGGAAGCAAATTATTTAGGTTTTTTGTGGGAACGCGCACTACGTCTCGAAATCCTTTCACCTCTGAGCGCAAGTCACCAAACGATCTAGGATTACAAAAATGAAAGAAGATAAAAATTTCGGTCGGGAAACATCGCGGACATTTTAACGCTTGCATACATTTCTTCCGTGTGGAGATGTGTGGAGGAGATATGTGATTCCCGGTTCGAACGCCGACATGTGGAAGTACTGGAAAATCTCATTTATCAACTGGGAGAATCCGACTCATACAAGAAATGGGCAATAACGGAGAAAGAATTGTAAAAAGAACATTAGCCATGTATTATACATGAAAATTAATTTAAAATCTTTTTAAGAGTATTTAAAAAACAGTTTTTGTCCATATTAAATGTAAGATCTGATACAGATAATTTATCTTCAATTTATAATTTCACATTATGATACACGTAAATGATTGTTATTTTGAAGTATATTTATCTTCTATTACGTACGAGTATTTATTTCATTTATTATTAACGCGTTGGTTCAATCCACGAATGATCCAAATACAATTCCAGAACGATCTCGAGGTACTCCTGTCTTTCATTCCACTGCCACTCATCGTTGCTCTCTCACTTCATTCATATATCAACCGCCTCGGAGAGGTGCATGGAAGGGCATCCCATGCCCTTATAATTTCCGAGCCATAGGGCACATCTCAATTTCCATCTCAGGCGCGTTGTGTAAGGTAAAAAGTAAGATGAAATAAAATTTATCTTAGAACATCATCTCTGAATAATTTATGTCATATTTCCTATAACTTTCCCTGGATTTCTAGCTACCTCGCTGCAAATTTCGTCAAGATTGGTCCAGTAATTTAGTAGGAACGAGGGAACGAACATATTAACGTACTATCACATTTACAATATTAATAACAATAATATCAAACTCGACGTTCGTCAGAAACACATTAAACCCATATAAACGTGTTTTCCAAATTAATGACATCACATAAGGCAGGATATGGTAAGAATAATTGGCTTCATAAATCTTGTGATTAATTCTTTCTTACCTACATACTTTGTTTCGACAGCATCTCTTCTTCCACATTACGAAACTGTCTTTTTTGAGTCTTCACACGGTGACTTGGATAAAACGATCTTTTTTGTTTTTTGCTTTTTTATACTTAATATTATTTATATTCAAAATATAGTCAAGGTAAATCCCAAAGCGTTTTCAAAAACAATATTTTGACTTGCTTCGACAAGATTCGTAATTTTCTAAAAAAAAAGTTCATCATCAATCAACACAACCAATATCACTACCATGTTGAACGCGTTCTTTTTCTTTAATTTAAAGACTTCGCTATAAATCTACATTGTATGACACACATTAAATTCGCAATTGATTAATTTTGTATAATTCTTATTGGGGTAAAATCACGCTCAACCACATGGACTCCTCTCAGCAACGTTGAAAAATTAGCAAACGGATTATTTTGCAAACTTATCTAACATCTTATTGCACCAGTTGTGGGTTGTGTGGATATTGGGCTCTATGAATGGACAACACGGAGATCCTCAGACTCTCGCATGTACGGTCTTAGAAAAATAAAATAACAGATAAAAGTTCACAATGTGTTCAATTTGTCGCATCGTAAACCACCAGTATGTTGTCTAATCTTATTCCCGTTAAGCTATTTTCAGTCGCAGGTTTTTCTCGTTCCTTATTTTGGAAGAAAGGATTAACCATTTTCTAATTTTGAACTAACCGTGTTACGATAATATGGTATATTGAATTTCGTAATTTATTGCAGCTAACATTTACAATAAAATTAAAATTTAATCGTATTGACTTCACGACGCGGTATATATAATAATACATTTCAATAAGGAATAATGAGATTTTGAATTTACCTTGACAAAATCTTACCATTGTCAACGAATTCTCAATTCTTTATCTGTGACACACAGTTCGGATTTTCTGCGGTCATCGAGAAAAATGTTGAAATGAGTAATGTAAGACTTAAGAAAATTGTTCCAATGGAAAATAAAATAATTTGAAGAAAGGAATAAAGGAGTGAAATACAATAAATCGAAATAAAGTTGACGAATACATTTTTTTTCAATCCGAACTAGCAACTAAGGACGCATTTCGTAAGGTAACATACAATGCAGTGACATTAGTTAAATATACTTAGAAATACACCAATAATAAAAGTTCTTCACTAAAAAATATTAAAATTACATATGAAGTTTATAGTCTACTGCAGTTAGGTGGAGTAATCCAATAGGAATAATATGAATTGAAAAATACAAACACGAGTTGCAATAATTGTTTTTCAGACATTTACTTCTTCCTACTGCCTCTTCGTCGCACAAAACTATCTGAGAGTTGTTACGTCATGGCAAAAACGTGTCCCAGCAATGATAGACTGACGTGAAACGAAAGTTCACGTACCCACAAAGCAATGTTTAAAACGCTGCTTGTCGTACAAAACTTATTTAATTCTAGAATACACAGCTTCCAAAAACTCTTTATCTCCAAAGCAGGATAGGAATATTCTTATTTTTTTCTATTTTAATTATTATCATGCTGTTTTTTCCTTCTTCTGGAAGTGCTTTTTTTTCATGACAATTGAATCCCACACTCATTCACAACTGACAACTTGCTCACGCAGATGGATTCCTCCCCACGAGAAACAAATGCTGACTCGATTGCATATGTAGATTACGCTTGACAGATTACGATCTGATGCCGCCAGTGAAATCTTGAAATACAAACTAAAACTAATAAATAGAGATGCTATAACATTTATTTCCATTCCGCAATGGTAATTGCGTGCTTACTTTCATCAAAAATAAATAAATGAATGCAATGTCAGACCTATCTAGCTGCGGTGCATCCAAAAAAAAAAAAAAAAGACATACAGAAGCTTACATATACAGTACAGGCGCTGTCTCTTATACACATCTTNAAAATGCATTTATATTCCTATTAGTTGATGTAATCATTTTCACAGTCATCTGTAATTCGTCGTGCCAGTGAGAAAACGCTGGGAGAACGTCACGATAACCTATGAAGACAACCAATCCTAACGTACGGCATGACATTTGACGATTGAATGGATGCAGTCCACGCAAGAAGCGGCGGCATGAACGTTTACGAAAAGACGCTCTACCAAGTGCTTGGAGAGAATACAAAACGAAGTACGTCAGTACATTATATTATATATTAAAAACATTAAAAGTAGAAGGATTTTGACACACTCCCGGTCAGCAATGAACAAATTAAACTTAATACATAAAAAAATAATTTTCTTTCGCCAAATTTGTGAGAGAAGTGATTGATTTTTTATTTTATTCGATAAAAATCACCAACAAAATTCATCTAATTTATTACAAAAATCCGTGAGTAAACTCTTACTCCAAAAGGCAGTTAACTTTCAAATGTCAAACGTATCACATCAAGTTCTGAAGGTTTGAAAGTCTGGTAGATAGTCAAAGAAAGAGTAAAAATAACACCTTACTTTCGGTGATACCGCGATTTCGCAAAGTCAAAAACAAATTCTAACCGCGCGCTTCACTCCTCAAAAATGCTGACGAAAGAAAATGTTTAAAGAAAACTTCATTTACCAACTCCATATTTCTTGGTCTTTGTGGGTGTCCACATAATGGACTAATCCAAACACACAAGGGCAGTTAGTCATTCATAGTATTTGCAACAAAAGATCAATAAACACCACCTCCACTACAGCACACGATTACACACACCACCATTCATTTCACTAGTCAAGCGAGACAGCTAAACTGAAGACTGACTGAGCAAGGCAAGATGATGTCATGTATTATCAGTCTCTTTGACGTATACATGGAGTAATCGGTGCGCAATCTCTTGACAGAAACCCTACACTAACACCGATCTATGTTGTTTCGCCAACACGCTACTCTACATCACTAGCGCTAGCGTTCAATTAACACATTCATCAGGCTATCCGTTGGTGAGCTTAATGAACACTGCTGAAGTTTATTAACTTCTTAACGTGAGGGAACCGGAACTACAAAACTTTAAAACTTCATGTTGGGCTCTCGCTAGTTAAACAAATGTTCTTAAAATAATTTCACATAAAAAAGGATTTCAATTTCCTTAAATTTTAATCCAATTAATAAATACAAATTAACCATGTTATAATTACAATGTAGCATTGCAAAATACAAATTTGACAAGTAACAGTTTCAATGATGTATAAGATTCAAACAAATAAATTAAATGTACCAGTTTTAAGACAGGTTGCAAATAAAATTGTAGGTACGTACACCATGAAATAATAATTATAATCTATAACGATCAAAAAATATGAACTGTACAAAATTTTCAGTTTATCATTGCAAATTATTTACTCTAATATTCACCATACACAACTGACAATCATTTAGTCACAAGGTATATTCTTGTATCTATGATCTTAAATATTGGCACCTCAGTCAGATCTTCTGACTATGTGTAAGTCAGCAAAATTCATACAAAGTGTACAACGAACCACAATTTTGTCCAAGTGTACTTATCAAATCCACCCATCGATACCCTAACTCAGCTACAACCAAAACTAAATTCTCAGTCTGTTGGAAGCTACAATGACTTGCATACAAATTAAGTGGAGTGTGTGGCTGGCATTTCTCATTCAAAATTTAAATGGACTCAATCAATTTATCATTCAAAAATAATTTTTTTTTCCACAATCTTGACACTGTAATAGATGTGAAGAGTTGGAATTAATAACTTTGAATACTTCTTTATAGTAATCAATTTGATCACTAGTTAAATATTAAGAAAAGTACTTTTACCTATGAGACTCACCTAACTGTAGTGAAATACCAAGTAGCTGGAGATAAACAATATCTTTAGAAAATGATTCAGAACACATTAATAATAATAATAAATTTATTTATTTTATTTAAGTCCATGTCTCAGATATGAATGATAACCAAATTATGAAAAGGTTATTTCATGGTTCAAAATTCATACAAATAATGAAGCAATAGAGTTTTTGACTGTTCACACATACTACCAATTTTCATGTACATAACTCACACACCATTTGCTAGCAATAGTTGAAAGAGTGCATCACAGAGATCTGTTTTCAATGTGTCCTAAATTTAAGTATTACAAATAGAAATAAATAATATTACCATTAGTAGTTTCTAAAAACTTCACCAACATATTCCAGTAAACCAGTTTTTGCCAATATTACCTCTCCTTGACAACTTCAAATGTAATTTGTTTAAAGGTAACACTTGATCAAATCAATAAAACATCACTTAAACAAATTAATAACAATGTAATTCATAAGATTCTTTCCTCTTCTATTTACACTGTATGTACTGAAAGTGCAGAACAACATTCAGTTCAACTTACAAGCCATAAAAATGCACAAATTATTTAAAAAATTGTAGTTCCACTACTTTTCCAAGATGGTATAATCACAGCATTGAAATAAAACACCAAAGTAAATATCCAAATAAAGTTAACCAAAGTTGATGGATTTTCCAAAGTAAGCAGACAAGTTAGCCTCTCTGAACGCTTCAGAACACGTCTGCAAAAAAAATATCCAAAGATTAACCAAACAATTACATACAGAAGTTTATACAGATAATCAGAGACAAGATGAAAGATCAGAGATTCATACCGGATGAGCATGACATGTTCTCGCAACATCTTCACAAGAAGCACCATATTCCATCGCAAGAACAGCCTCAGCAATCAATTCTCCAGCACCCTAAAAAAGGGAAGAGGGCATGAATTAACATAAAAAAGATATACATTATGCATATTTTCTACATTATTTTTTTAGTTAATTAATACATTGATATATTTACACAAACTTGACATAAAAACTTAGTTGACACCAGTGGCAGATCTAGACAATAATCAAGAAGGAAGCTAACCTGGGAGGATTTTGTTTAAAATTATGGTTTTATAACACAAATTTTATAAATATTACCTTTAAATAAAATGCATCAAATAAATAATTAACAATTAATAATCTTGTATTATTAATAACAATAACAATTTATTATTAATAATAAGAACAATTATATAATTAATAATTATTAATCTGGTAACATTTTTACAAGACTGTCCTGATGAAATTTTATAGAAGGAGGTATTACAATATTAATCTTTTCTTATTATATATAAATCAATATCAACATTAAGTTAATCTGACCAAATCAACATTTATTAAGCTTATTTTTTAGATAAGTGGGAAATAAACAAAGTTGTAATGAAAACATTAACAAATATTTGGAACTGTTTGAGAATTATTCTTAATCTGCTTCTACAAGGAATCCTGAATCATATCCCAACAACATTTACGTGTGCGGTCCACAACACTAACAACTATTGTATTGTGAATTGCTGCAAGTCATTTTAAAATTAGCATACAGATGGACAAAAATGAACAAAGAATCTATAGATATAAGATTACTTACAGGTCCAATAATATGAGCTCCTAATATTTTGTCTGTCGTTTTGTCTCCCAAAATCTTTACAAAACCATCGATTTCATCGTTAGTTCTTGCACGACTGTTGGCCAAGAATGGAAATTTTCCAACTTTATAACCGATGCCCTGGAGAGTAAAAATGGCATTAGTAAACAATTTATGAAGACGCAAGACAAAAGGAAAGTGGAGAAAAAAGATTGTCACACTCACATCCTTCTTAAGATCTTCCTCAGCACGACCAACCCATGCAACTTCAGGATGAGTGTAAATGACTGAAGGCACACAATTGTAGTCTATGTGCACTGGACCTCCCGCAATGCCCTCACAAGTAATGATGCCTTCGTCTTCCGCTTTGTGAGCAAGCATGGGTCCATGGATGCAATCTCCAATGGCAAAGATACTAACAAGGAATGGGAAGGAGTCATTTACAACCACAAATAAAACACACAGGCTTAAATGTACACAGACCCAACAGTCTTATGCACCAGTTGTCCGAAGGGGAATATGGTGTAAGGTGTCTCCGTCTCTCTCGCACATCAGCTTAGGTGGGGAAACTCAATTCTCCTCTCTGACTGCTGCAAAAAGTCATTGTGCACCTTCCCTCCTTCATTCCTCCAAGCGGATGTGTGAGAGTGGACGACACCTCTCAGGATCTTCTTTCTCATGTTATCACGGACAACCTACAGCACAGACTGCTGAGTCTATTTATATTTAGACCTATAATAAAACACTGTCTTTACAGGAAAATGTCAACAAAAATCTCATCATTTCACAAGACAAGTTTTAAGAAAAAGATAAACTTCAAGAGGAAACATAGTTATTAAGACTCGTATCAAAACTAATTGTTATAAATGTCGGGGAACTAATTTAATAAAAAGGTGAAATCCTTGCAGAGAATTATTGAACCAGGAGGTTAATCTATCCACAAACTTCATAGATCAACAGAGGTTAAGATTCATATCAAACTAGTTTCACTACCCAAGAAAATAGAAATTTCCACAATTTCCTGGAACCCTTTTTTACAGCTTTCCACAAGTATAAAGTTTTTTTTTTAAAGTAGGAGATAAAAAGTTTTCCTAAAATTATAACTGCTAATTCACATACTGCATAGTAAAACATGATCAATATATTAACCATATACTTTTGATTTGTTTTAGTGTGACAAGTGTATTTCAAGATCATAATAAAATAATCGTACAGCAACAATAATTACAGAGACCCCTTATAGTGAACAATAATAGAGGTCCCGAGGACAACAAATAGAAACAAGTTTATTTCCTGGATATAAGAGACCCACTTATAGTAGACAAAATATTTGCCCTACAGTCAATTCCCTCTCGTTTGTAAGGGACAACCAAGGAAATTTCCATGCAGATTTATCTAATAGACATTATCGCGCAAGAATCCAGTGACGACCTTTTAGTGATGTACACATTAGTATAAAAGAAATGACATTTCACAGAACATTCATTAATTGCCTCTTACAAATGTATTGGATTAACTGTGCTCCTATTCCTATTATGTTACTCGAGTACATAAATAGTGGTTGCTTGAGAGCGTTTGTAAGCGGGGTTTCTTAAGTGCGGTTTTGGGAAACTTGTTTTGTTTTATTTAACATTTATCATTTTCAAGAATTTGTGCTCATGGAAACTGCAAATCTGGCTCACAAGGTTCTGGTATCTCTTAATACCGTATTTACCCAAGTAACGTCCCCCCTTTTTCACAAAAAAAAAAAAAAAACCTAGGAGGGGGACTATATTAGGAGTTTAGGACGGGGAAACTGCTAATTCAGTTTCATGGATGACAACAAGTTAAGCAAACACAAGCTGTACAAGCAACGTAACACAAAGAACATCGATCAATGATGGCGGGATTTGACGCTCATTCAAAGTAGAAACCGAACTGGTCCACATCGTCTAGGAATGACCGATTGCCATCACCGTGCCACATGGACAGTTACACACACGATATTTTTCGAGAGACAGGGATCCTCTATGAAACAACGAAAGATGCTTCGACGCTAACATCAAACTGCACGTTCTAATTCAAGCTCAGACACACAAAAATAAAGCAGCGGCACCAGAATTCAAAGTAGAGCCGAAGTCCGTGTGGATCTGGCAATGTCAAGAGGAGAAGTTGAACTGCATCAGTTGGCTTTCCAAGTACTTTTGATTACACTTACCAGTGCCAACCATTTCACGTGGAGTTTTGAACGAGCATTTCCCTTCAGGCAGACTTTTTAGAAAGTTGATTTAATTCAGCTTAATTTTTTTCTAAGTTCTGCCTCCTAAAATAAGGCAGGGGGAACTATATTGGGGTAAATACGGTAATATATGCGCGGATATTTTGGGACCATTCTAATTCAATGTAAAAGTACTGCGTTTGGTTTAACTTGTAAAGAATCCATTTCTCTCTTACACGAGACAAATATTTGTTCCCCCTGGTGTCTCTTTTAAGAGCATTTTATCGTACCTAACTTTTTTCGCTATTATATATGAGCCTATTTTAAGGAAGATGTCAAGCAGGTGCAAACAGGATAGAGTTTCGGAAAAAGTACAAAATTTAGATTATGAATAATAATTTCATTAAGGACTTACTTTGGTATAACTGTCTGAAATCTCTTGTTCACAGGGACTCTTCCTTTTTCATCTCGCTCAATCCCCATTTCCTCCAAACCCAAATTGTGAGTATAAGGTCGGCGCCCCACACTTACTAGCAACACGTCACACTCGAGCTAAACAAAGTAGAAAGACAAAATACAGGTTAACAGAGTTCACTAAACATAAAGGATCTTCAGTTCATCTCAAATCTAAGATAAAAAGTTTCAAAGAGTACACCTATTATAAATGGTGAAATAAAACTTGTTTTTAATGAATCTTTTCAAGAAGCTTCTCATTATAGACTATTGGATCTTCAATGGGTTCCTGAATAATCAATATTAGTTACTCATCCTAATAAAGATGCAGAATCTGAAGGTGTCTCCAAAATGTTATCAAATTCCCAGAAAAAACCTTTTCAAGTTAACAATATTTTTTCTGATTGTTAAGTATGATTAATACATTAGCAATGTTTATTAATCAAAATATATACAAATTTTTTTTTTCACACATCAGTTTTTTAAGAAAAACAAAACTATCTTGATATTATAGGTTTTACAAATATTTTTTGACTTTATCTAAGTAAGTCAATAACTAAAATTTTTATAAGAATGAAAAATTTTGATATTTTTAAAGAATATATTGAATAATTGATGATTTATTATTATAATGACTAAATTTTGAAAAGCAATAACTTTGATTCATTGCCTTGATACTTGACTGTAAATTCCAAGACTTTCCCTTTATAGACATCTTGATGAAATGTAAAACAAGTTCAGATGCAATTCCAATAACACTTATGTACAAAGCGAAGAACCTAACTAAACATATATAAATGCACATTGACTGGTTAACAGAATCTACAAAATATTTTCTTATACCAACCTCCTCTTTCTTCCCAGGTTCCTTCACACTCTCAACTTGAACTTTAATAACAGAGCCATCCTTCTTCGCTCCCAACACTTTGGTTCCCAACATGAAGTTCATGCCTTGCTTTGCCAAGATTTTCTGGAATGCCTTCGACACCTCTCCATCAATGCCAGCTCCACCAATTGAACTTAAAAACTCAACTGCTGTAACTTTAGACCCAAGTCGACCCCACACAGATCCCTGTACAAAAGGAACAACAAATATTACTCAACTATTCATCACAAACAAAAAATTTTCTTTGCTAATTGACACTCCACCATTTCAATGCAAATAGTTGAAAAGAGATCCCCATCCATTTTTGACAATGATTGAATTATATTTGTGGTACTTTTTAACACGGTGGAGTGTGTGACACCTGCATATAATGGTTAGGACATCCGCTAATTATGCTCATTTATATCAGTGTATTCAATATTATTTGAAACTATCTTGACCAGAATATGAGACCATAATATATCTCTGGAACTAGTCCACAATAATTCAAAACTTCATATTTACACCTTGCCAATTTGATTCATAAATTAATATAAATGAAAACCTTTCAGAATGATTACAGTAGTCTTTGGGGGTACAAAACAATGTCTTCAGAACATGACACAATGTGTTCACACAATAATACTCTTAACCACAAGGACATATAAAACTAATAGAATACACATAAGCTAAACTAATATTTAACACTAAGAATTTCTGCGAAACTTCTCTCAAAATTTTAAGTGAAGAATTTTACAAAACACTGATAATTATTACATGTAAAGAAAAATACTAACAAATGACCAATCTGGTAAACATATACAAATAAAAATTGGTATCAGATAGGCTACAGACACCTCTCTAGTTTTCTAGTGTTGCTGGGGAGTTGCATTCTTCAGTGAGAGGAGGATTGCAAACTGTCCTAGCTTCCTCTTAGTCCATAACACAGATAAGATTAAAAAAAACATTTCCCCCCCCCCAACTGCATGGGATATTTTTGCTGATTTGTGTGTTTTGAAGGTCGCAGATTCTAAAAATGACTTCCATTACATTTTTTTTTTTGCAAAATAAAAACAAATTTTTGATTAAAAAAATATATATTATATGACCTAAACATATTATATTTTCAAACAACTAATCAAAAAATTGTTTCTGATATTAATACACAATTTTAGGTCTACTCTTTTTTCTTGTGAAACTTTTTCTTCTCTCTTTGATGCTTCTCCAAACTAGTTTCTGATTTCCTTCTCTAGTTTCTCGATTGAACATCCAACAGTAGTCAGCTAACATATTGACATCCCATCTTCCTTGGTAACGTCTCTTGATATCATGGACATCCTGGTGAAATCTTTCACCCTGTTCTTCACTATAGGCTCCCAAGTTTTCAGGAAAATAGTTAATATGGGAGTGTAAGAAATGAACTTTTAAGCTCATTTTGCATCCTTGAGCTTCATACGCTGCCAACATTCTTTGTACAATGGTTTTGAAGTCCGAGTCCTCAGTATTTCCTTGTAAAAACTTGTGTGTTACACTCTTGAAATAGTCCCATGCTTCTTTTTCTCCTTGTCTCATGTTTCCAAAAAGAGGGGATCAGATAATAGTTTTATGTTGAGGCCAGTGAAAATGTTCTCCTTTATCTTGGCTTCAGACAGTTTCGGGAACTTGTAACACAGGTATCTGAAACAATCCCCATCTGTTGGCAATGATTTGTCAAACTTCTTTATACGCCCCAATTTAATATGAAGAGGTCGTAATAAAACTTTTTCCTACAGAACCAAGATTGTATTGATGACGTTGTTCTCGCCGGGTGTTTAATTGTCTTGTGGTGGCCAGTCCAATTTTTCCCAGTGCAGCTGTCTGGCTCTACTACCCCACAAACAAACAAAAAAAGCACATTTTGTATAACCTCCCTGCTGACACAACAACATGGTTAGTATTTAAATCTCCACAAACCATCCAATGATGCTTTTGATATTTGATTTTCTCCCATATGAACCAAGTGTCCCACAGGACGAGATGCAAATACTTTTTCATTTGCAGCAAGACTGCTTTGAGGCTAGTTTTTGAAGAATCAATAAATATGCACCATTCTGATGAATCATATTCTATTTCAAAGCACTTCACGGGCCTATGGACATCATTACAATAAACCAGACTTCACTCTTTGGAGAAAAACAAGAGTAAATTCTCCCTCTCGATGCCTGTACCACGAAAATGAGGTCCCAGATGATAGGTTTGTTTTTTAGCCTTGATCCTAGCAATTTGACAAGACCTAAGTCTCTTACTAGGTCGTTGAGCTCACTCTGAGAGAAAAGTTGACGACCCTTGTCAACAGGAAAATCTGAGCTAGATTCGTTCTGGGAAGCTAATGTGTCCGAGTCTTCTGACTCACTCTGGATGTCATCTAAATTAGAAGGTAGTTGTGGAACTTGTATTTCAGAGCCATGGGACAGTGAACGAATAGCTAAGTCAAGGTTAGAGTAAGATATTTTCTGTATTTTTTGTATTAAATCCTTTCACATCTACCAAACAGAAGTAGCAGTTTTTTATGTGATTTTTCTGTTCACGCCATATCATAGTAATGCCAAAACGAAATGAGTTTTTCTCACCCTTAATCTACAAATGAAGATCCTCCTTGCTTCTTCTGCACATCTTATGTGAATCCCATGCTTTGACTTGAGTTTAAATATATGTATTTCAAGTTTAAATTTGAAATACCCAAAATAAACTCTTCACACACTCACTTATGTTTCTCTGTTGACTTTTCACTGTGTATTCACCACAAACATAAAAGACGCTGTCGGGAAAAATTACACAACCTCTATGAGCTATATTCCAGAAATAAAAACAAGAGGACAGTAGCATTCGAATGCTGGATTTAAGCTGCGTGTGGCATTAGATGGCCAGTGAGATACTGAACTTATTTAGCTTGGTAAAACATGATCTAATCCAACACCAGTTTGTTTATATTTATTCCTAGTACCCCAGATATCATGTCGAAATATGCTCAACCTTAGTTTTAAGGACATTATTTAAATTTAAAAAATATTAAATTTTAAGTTAATTAGGAATTTTTATGTTAAATATAAACAAAAACTTCAGTGTAACAAAAAAAATTGATGTGATGGAAGTTTTTTCGTATTTACCCAGTTGAAATCTACAAGAAAATGTATTAAAATCCTATGCAGTTTTTTACTTACAGACCTGTGTTAATAGTATCAATAAGAAATTCAATAAAAAATTCTACTTTTTACAAGATAATTTGTTAATAAATCTTATTGAAATATTATTTCAAAAGTTCCATTACTTTTTAAAGAAAGGTAACACTGCAATACAAAAAAGCAATACAAAATTTTTAATTTGTTATCAAACAATTTTTATAACCTCACGAAGTAGCTTTTTTAACAACCAAAATATTACATAAAATGAAGTTTTGAGAAACCTTAGTTGAAGCAGAGTTTTAGGAACTTATTCATTAAAATAAATCTACTTTAAACTGATTTGAATTGTTAATTATATTGATCTATTTGATTACTTATTTGAATGTAAAAAGAAAATGCATCTTTATCATTGTATAGTAATATACAAGTAAAACTTCTCAACAATCTAAAACATCTGAAACATTTTGTTTAGAGTTAGGTAATGATCATTTTAAATATTTTAAAAATAGTGTATTTTCACCGCTGACTCCCATAAGTTGACTTTTGCATCCTAAAGGATCTGTACATCACAAGACTCATTCACTTTTTCGTATAATGAAATTTAAAAGAGCAACTAACCAATTCCAAGCCAATGACACCAGCTCCTATGATTATCATTCGCTCAGGAACCTGTTGCAGGGAAAGTGCACCAGTCGAAGAGACAATAGTCTTCTCGTCGATCTGAAAGATATGTCAAGCAGGTAAAAAATCACATCAAGATCTAGTGTTTCATTAATGTATCACAAGATTAAATATTGGGAAAACATACAAATAGGTCTGGTTCTCATGTCAGTTTGTTAGAAATACAACAATCTGTTTATTTTCCAAAACCAAACCAGTTTCATTTACCAAGGAAATAAAATAGATTCAATACAATTTAGGTTTTGATATAATTACAATCCTAACAGCTACTACTGTGCTCATGTTAAGTTTGGAATTTTGATAAAAAAAGACAACAAAGCTTGTAATGTATTACTCATAAACCTCCCTAATCTTTTCTCTTTCCAACTATATCAGGATTGAATGATTTTTAAAAAAATTCAAGGAAAAAAAACTATTATTCTTTAGAATTGTTTTTAAATCAAAATGTTCATATCTCTTTTTCACACTCATAAAAATGTCAATCTTTTCATAGTCATACATTACATTAACAAAGGGGTAGAAAAATTGGTTAATATGCTCATAGAAATCTATGACAATTTCTTATTAATGTATAGATGTAGTTATTTGTGGGGTTAACTTCAGCAAACTGCATATTCTACATATGCCACATAACCCTATCAAATATATTGACTACGTGGTGAATATTACAATATTTCTGTTTATTTTCCCCAGTACTCAACAACCTAAGTCTTATCACACAAATAATGATTTTGATTTCACCCATGCATTTGATTTGTTGATGACTTCTATCTTATTTATGACATGTTGAGGTTCAGGCTATCTCCTTGCTACCATGAAAGCAGTTTCAGTACTATTCAACCAGATGTTGATACCTGAGAAAGGTTCTTTGTTAATTAACAAATAAGTCAAATTAAATAAATAACTTACGACCTTTTATGGATGAATAATATTGATATTTATTTGTCCATAAAAGGCCATAAGTTATTAGTTATTTATTTAATTAGATTGTATAATAGACATTAATAGTAGTAGAATTTGTAACACTTTCAAATATTTATTCATTCCATGCCTATGGTGAGGTTCAGGCCATGAGGTCTGCTCTTCCACCTAACTGTGACTTGGGATGAGATATTGGATTGCTGGGGTACTGATGGTACCGAACTGACATTAGTTTGTAGTAGATACGGGAAATTTCAGCTGAAAAGTTAACCTAGTTTAGTCAAGCAGGGTTTGAACCCAAGCTCTACGACTCCGTGATATTGTGGAGACAAAGATGTTACCACTAGACCACCACTGTCGGTACACATATAACAGATTACATCTTTGCAACTTGAGAGTCAGATACTGCAGTTGTATCCCACACCCTGACATTGCCAATGTTAAACTGTTTGTTTACATCAAATTGACAGTTCTGACAGACTATCCAATTTGGAGCTAACCGACGTTGCTCTCCTTTAACGCAAAAAATTCAAAAGGACTTATAACTCAATATTAGACATATTATCTATATTTAATATAACTACATTGAAGAATATGGATATTCGGAGAGGAATATAAATTCATTTTTTAAATTTATAGGTGACTGTAATTATATTCTACAATCATATAAAAGACAACAACATATTTGACAGAAAAAGTATTTACCTCAATGCCAGGAAATGGAGTTACTTCAGAACCAGTAGCAATAATAATATTCTTAGTCTTGACAACCTCATTTCCACCTTCTTTCAAGGCTGTTACTTCATTAGGGCCAGTAATTTTACCATGACCTTTAATTAACCTGACCTGAAACAAAAAGCATCAAAGATATCCAAGAAGTTAAGCAACATACTGAACGTATTCCACAAATGCTAAGCATGTAAATCTTCCAACAACACTAATTAAACAATATTTACCTTATTACTTTTAAATAACATGACAATACCTCCCGTTAAGGTTTTCACTGCTTTCATTTTAGCTTCCAACATGTTATTTAAATTAAGTGATACCCCAGAAACTGAAAACAAAAAAAAATCAATAAACTATAATACTCAATATTGTACTTAATAGGTTAATAACTTAACTAGCTCACCTTCTATTCCCCTTTTCTTAAAATCTGGTGAATGCGCCATATGATAATAATGAGAATTATTTAACATTGCTTTTGATGGAATGCATCCTACATTCAAACAAGTTCCTCCCAGAGTTGGTTCTTTTTCTATACATACAGTCTGTGAAAAATGCATCATATTCAAGGATAAAAAACAATACAGAAAATAACAGGAGAAGATAGTTACAGATTGTTACACCAATTTTTCTGAATCTGTAATTGTTCACTATACTTGATTCAAAATACTTTATCTTCGACTTGACTAGCCTTATCATCTCTATAATTTACACTTTTCTCAACCGCTTAAGTACGAGGGAAAAATCTGGAATAAGAGTCCTACATTTCAAGCAAAATTATTAAGGTATTCAAATTGATACTGGAAATGAATAATTACCTTCATTCCCAGCTGAGCAGCCTTAATAGCGGCAACATAACCACCAGGCCCTGAACCAATTACTACAATATCTGCTTCCTCTCCACTTGAGTACGATCGCCTTTGAACTGCACTTGATACTAAAATAGGGCATCGCTGAACACATGATGGCTGTAAATGAACAAGCTCATACAGAACATAGAGTAACCCACAGGTAAAAATTAAAATAAAGTATATCAACAATTATTGTAGTAAAAGTATGGTCTTCTATTCACAGTCCATATCGTCCATCAAATATTCGTTTACAAAATATACTTGAAGTATGGCAATTAAACAGGGAGGCAATAGATTCATTCCTTACAAAATTTGTGAAATCGATAGGGTTTAGATAACCGGAGGATCAACCTCCGACTTTATCAAGTACAAATCTGTAGCATTAAATAATTAAGTTACTGAATTTTTACCTTCAATGTGTGAGATACACGACTCAATACATTGCACTGCATGGTGTATCAATGTTTTTTAATTCCTTTTTTATCAACGAAAATTCTTAACCCTCACGCCCCTCAGCACCATTCACTGCCCTTGGTCTCGTTCTGTTCTCGACATATTCCGTAGACCAGATACAAGGATAGACAAGAACCTCAAATTGCTGCGAACAGTGCTGCTACCTCTATTGTCATATCTGTAACTGCAATACGACACTCGCTACTCATTCCCGGTGTGCTATTCTGTACACGATTCGATCAATTCGGTAATCGTTGAGTCCTTGATTTATCGATTTTATCGACGCTACCGAAGAATGCTATTCTGTACACTGCTTTTTCAAAGGTGGAAATCGTTAAAATCGGTAAGATCGGTAAAATCCATAAAATTTAACAGACACGTTCACTGTGGCCGATACGTTTATCGAACACGCTTGTTCCTTGTGTTTGAGCTGGTTGTGTGAGATTACCTTCGTGAGCAATTTCGTTTGTATACGTTGTATGTAAGGTTGTATATACTTTGGTGTTACCTTTGTTCATTCGTACTTCGTACATATGTTACCTTTGTGTACGAAATGAAGAACAATATTCTTAAGTTATTCCATTCATAATTCGTACTGAGGAAGAAGCGAATTGGATTTTGGAATCAACAGCGTAATTTGTATTAGTTAATACATTTATTATTACCTTTCTCGTACGACGAATAATGCTTATGGTATTATTTTGAGGTTATCTGTTACGAAAATAATTTATATCATTTATTACATAACCTATAACCTATAGAAACATTCTGGCATGTCATAGAAAAATTGTTCTATAAGCGTCTAGATTATTTATCAAAAAATAACATTCTCTCTGACGATCAACACGGTTAGATGGAATCTTTCTTAAACGATGTTACCACATCTCTTGACCACGGAGAAAATCTCCAGGGTGTTTTTCTTGACTTATCCAAAGCATTCGATGTCATCGATCACGGAATTCTCCTTTCCAAATTGCATTCTTTAAGCATTCGTGAACTTTCACATCAATGGCTAACTTCTTATTTAAAAGATAGAAATCGACAGGTCGAAATATCCTATACTAAAAATAAAATACTTTAGCGCTGTCTTTCAGAAACAAAGCCACTTACTTGCGGAGTACCCCAAGGTTCAATTCTCGGCCCTATACTGTTTTTATTGTATGTGAACGACATATCATCCTCATCAGATAGGAAAATGGTTCATTTTGCTGATGACACTAATTTACTACGTAAACACGCCAAAGCTCAAAAAGTTTGGTCTAACCTTTCGGCTTGGTTCCATGCAAATAGTCTCATTGTAAACACTGACAAAACAGTGTCTAAGTTATTTCACAATAGTATCACAAAATCTTTACTCCAGGTTTCTCTTTCTTTAAAGGGAAAACAATTAATAACTGTTACGAATACAAAATTCTTAGGTCTCCGTATTCAAGACAATCTCAAATGGAATTGTCACGTTGACAATCTTAACTCCCAATTAAGTAAATTGTGTTATGCATTACGAATCTTAGTTAATACTGTTCGTCCACATATTTCCCGTTGCGTATATTTTGCAAACGTTTACTTCGATTTACGATACAGCGTCATCTGGGGCAATTCCGGGCAGAGCGTCTAAACATTCAGAATTCAAAAGACGATTGTTCGGATAATTTGTAAATCTCACCCCCGAAACTCTTGTAAACCTCTATTCAAGGAATTAAATATCTTAACACTTCCCTGCATTTATATTTATGAAACGGTCGTGTTTGTTAAGACCGAATTACTGAAGCACCACCCTTGCTTTATACGAAACAGTCTCGTTCACGAACACAATACTCGCAATAGGAATAATATTCATCGCCCTAGAGTGTCAACCACTCTTTGCCAAAAAGGACCTTATCATTCGGGAATCGTTCTATATAATTCCCTGCCCAAGAATAGAAAATACATTATGAAATTGAATATCTTCAAATCCGCTGTTAAAAGCTACCTCCTGCACCAGTGCTTCTACACTGTAAAAGAATTTATTGAATTTAATAAAAGTTAAATTCGTCTTGTACTTTATCACGCCATTGCTGCAGTACTTTTTAAATAACTTATAACAATTTCAAAAACTATTTTCTTGCATGATTGTGTTGNTATTTTTATGTGTACTCAACTTTGACACGGTTGTGTACATTAATTCTGTAGCCCCATCCTGGCCCGGGTTTTGCTCCGGTTTTCCTTCGGGTAGAGGTTCTTTTACAGGTTCTCCAGGCTTTGTCTAGGGGCGTGTTTATTGTAATAATAAATCGTGAATTTAGTGTTATTTCAATACTTATGATTTTTAAACACTATACTCAGAATATTCTATAGTTCGATAGTAATTTGTACATCTAAATTTCTTGCGTTAAATTACAAATATATTGACATTCTATTAGTATTATAACTCGCGGCTAACTTTTTATCTTATCTAGGAATTTTTGCTGAAATTCTTGAATCCGCCTCTGCCTTAGGGCCCTTAATCGGAATTGATGGGATGGTCCCTTGCTTGCTTCCGGAGAGTAAATTAGTTTACTGTCCTCCACATGGTCATACGCAGTTTGTACTGCTTTTTGACAATAAATTTATTATTATTATTATTATTACGTAAATATTTAGCCTTTATTCATGTTTACATTGTGTTGCATTAAATTGTATTGCATAAGTTATGAGTCACGAAATATACGCAGCAGAACATCAATTTACAACAACTTAAGTAATTGTAAAACACAAGTAAATAAATAATGTAGTGTCAACAAAGTATTTTCTAGAAATTAAATAAATTGTTAAATGATTGTAAATCGTTAAATTAAAATATGTTCTATTAGAAAATTGTGTTGTAAATCGTGAAACTGAAATATGTTGAATAAAAAAAACTTCGTATTCGTGTTATTTTCGACGCACACTTTCCCCGTTTAAACATATACGCATTCATGGGTATTCAAAGAGATTATATGGTATTCATCAGTATTTATAGAGATATGCAGAGAGATCAGTATATTTCTCGATCGCTGATTGGGTGAAAACGTATAGCCTCTCAACAGGGTTCCTGTCAACGTTTATCGAAATGCTGACGTCACGTTGCATTCGATTACCGTACCGATTATCGAAAATGCCGTCGGTAGCACAACCGTGAGACAGGCCTATCGAAGCGATTACCGAATTTATCGAATGCGTGTCCAGGGGTTTAGATAATCACGGACGGTTCAAGGGGTGTAGATAATCTAGTATTTAGAAGGATGTGAGCGCCAGATTGAAACGCCGAGATCATTAACATTTCTATTATTTCCGATCACAGTTAGTCTCGATACATTTGGGGGATTAATATGTTAAAGTGAAAATTTAGTTTACGTGAGATTTATTTTCCACGTTTGTTGGAACCCCTGTCAGATAAGTTAGTTTTATAGCGCACCAGCTGAAAAGTAGAGTCTTTAACCAAAAGAGAAGTCAGTGGAGGAAAATTATGTGGAATTTCTCGCATTTCTAGAAAATTTCGCGCAGTTTCTCATATTGGTTTGAATCAGCTGGAGTTGGTCACATGATTGTGTCGTATCTCCCTCCCTTTCTACTTATTTCACTAACAAGAGGCGAGAACTGGGTAACCATGGGTAACGTTGAGAGTATTAATGCTGAACCCATGATAATCCTCATTCACAACTTGAATTTTCACCGGTCATAAACTCGCAATTGTTCCATACTGTTGCTCACCACTCAGCTATTGTTCAATCATTATGAAAGGTCAAACTTTTAGAACACACGATTTTTTACAACGGTTAATTCGAAGTAAATATGTATCATCTACCAATACTACGACAGTTTCTGGTGCGCGTAATCTTATACTCTAAAATTTGTTTCTGGTGCGTAAAACAGTTTCTGGTGCGTACAATCTTATACTCTAAAATTTGTTTTTCTTGTATCTTTTCAAAATTTAGCTCCGGACCTAAGTGTCAGAGACCTTAATCAAGATCTAGATTAGGGTCTCTACTTAGGAGATGCTCCACAATGACGCAGTTAAATTTTCCTAAGCGCTTCAAATTTAGAATGAAGAAAATTGACGTTACGCTGAATAATAATTTGGCTCGACCTCCTCCAAAAGCCATTCTGTTTTCAGTTAAGTAAAATTAGATTACAATTATTGTTGTAACCAGTAGCGTACCTACATCTGATGAGGCCCCGGGCGGTCTTTTGGTGGTCCCTCATCTAGAAGTCACACAACGAGTTTGACTTGACAATATATGCATATCGATAGCACAAGTGTATTTTTTTAAATAAATGGAATATTGAGATTTTATAATAACCTCAACTATTCTTTATTTTACTACTAGCTGTTTACCCAGCATTGTGTGGGATTTTTACTAAACAAATATTATTTTACTCAGGGAAAAATAATATCTATTTATATTGTAAGATAAAAATACTTTTACTTACTGGCTCTCAAAAACATGCACAGCAACCTAATTTTTCAAATTCATAATTATGCAAATTTAATATAAAACTTGACTGTATACACTACATCGTCTCGCGGGAATTTGGCCGGTCGAATTTTCGCTTCCGATGTGTCGCGTGGATGCGGCTAGCGGCACCCGCGTTGCCAAGCAGTGACGCACCACAATCAAAATGACGACTCGGCGTTATACGGCTATATAAGCCGCCGCTCTTAGCGTTCGAGGAGGAACGGCTGCTACTCGCACGGTAGACGCGTGTCCGTTCTTCCAACCTTCTGTCCTTGGCATTAGACCTCGCGGCCCTAAGTACAGATTATCTGGGTTAGTTCGGCTAGACCTCACGGTCCCGGCTAGCTCTCCACTCCTCTGGATTCCGACACATCCGTCTGTTGCCGCAGAATTCTCTATTAGTATCGGCACTCCACCAAGATGGAGTCCCCGAACGAGTCACGAGCGCGAGGCGGAGTTCGAGCTGGAGGAGAACCCATGTAAAGTGTATGAGAACGTTATAATACTGGAATATCCCTATTACTTTGCTCCCTCTCATCCTTCGCTCAACCTGTAAGAAGTAGGGATAAATCCACGATCGAGTGCCCTTTCAAGTGAGGAACAACCAACCATCCCCCGTCCTAACGACAATGATGTCAGTACGGGGTTTCGTAGCCCCATCCTTTTTTCCCTCCACACGACAAATGGTGTCAGGTGGGGTTGCCATCCTTTTTTCCCTCCTCACGACAGATGCATGACGCGGCTGCACCACTTCATAAAAATTCTTGTAAAATCTAATAAACTATTCGTCGAAATTTTACCATTTAAAGCTGTTTTTTCGTTCTGTTATATGTACAAAACAAATAATCCATTAAATTTGATAATTAATTTTTCTCAAATTAAAGTGTTTTAACACTTTTATTTTTAATAACGTTTTATCGATAATTTAAGTTAATTTTTGTAGATAGACATGTTGTCGCGCACGTTTTGTAGAACTAACTGAGAACTCAAACAATATTGTCATTCCAAAGGCGTATACAGGCTGGGGAAGATGGGGCAGTTGCCCCACCTTAAGTGTTAGAGCAGATACCCAATTTTTCATATGGAACATTTAGTAAAAGTAGTAGAAAAATTTGCAACTAATCCTCACAAACTATTGTTTAAAAATTGGTTCTTTTAAATAAATAGTGTTTTTAATGCTAGTGTGTACTATTGTATGGCATTCAATTCTCTTTGATGTAGGTTGAAATCAGAAATCTTCCCCACCGTACCATTTGAGCTGCATACGCCCTTGTGTCATTCATAGTTATCTCTAACCGTTTAGGAAGCGTAAACAAATATGTCTTTCCTACGATTTTGTCGACACATATTTTCAACAACCATTTCTATCTTTCTTATCACACATTTAAAAAATAAAAGTTAGCCCATGTTCATCCTGGATATTTAAACTATCTCCTTGCCAAATTTCATCACGACCAGTTCAATGATATAGTCATGATCAGGTAGCAAACAGACAGGCACATTTTGGCGTTACACATTTGTATATCAGTATTGTGAAAAATAAATTAGTTTTAGTTTTTCTGGACCCGTAAAAGAAATATGAAAGCCAAATATTGTCGGAATTTTAAAGAATTGGGAAATGGAGGTTGTCTTGCAACGAGAACCGAGCAGGCTGGCAAGCTGGCTTCAGGAATTTAAACGGGGTCTGGTGTGTCAAGAGGGATGACACGATGGAAACATACTGGTTAGGAACACACTTTCGGGCGAGGTTTAAGAATAAAATAAATATTAAGTGTTATTTCGTAGGTCTGTGTTTGGGACATTAGTAATTTCTTAAGTGGAAGTGACGCAAAAATTAGATGTCCTCAAAAATTGGAGTGTGTGGAAAAATGAAAGCCAGTTATAAACAATTTTTGAAGGGAGGAGAGGATACTCGAGATTTTAACTTCATCGGTTCGGAGGGACATCTGCGATAACTGTCTCTGGGTAAACGGGGCGTGTTGATATGTGTGTACGTGCCCTAGCCACTTTGAGAGGAGACGTTGGTATGTCGCGAGACGAAATATGAATAAAGGGGGAGACATTTTGTTAGAATCCTCGAGAAAGATACAACGATATTCTATTTCGCAGAACTAAGAAGGGAAGAATAAGTCTTTTGTAAACAATATTCATGTAGAACGGGTACCTACTTAGGAGTTTCGTGTCAGCAAGCGATATTGGGCAGCAAAGTGGTGAGGGAACGACCCCTCAAACCAATCTTCGAGACTCATAGTGGAAAGAGGTGTTGATGAAATTTACCAGACATGTCAAAATAAATTGGCATCGTCAGAACGCCGAGGATGAGGCTTTATTATCTAAGTTAAACAATGTGTTCAGAAAAGAAGGTTACAACTAATGGAAAGTTCCGGAGAATAAACAGATGGGTAGACGCACGGAGTATTAACAAATACGGTCTTTGGCTGAGAACTGACCTACGTCACTTCATGACAAGCCTATCAGGGATACTCCACATGCAGTTGAGCCATTGATAGTCATTGGCTGCCAAAAATCGTTACGTCAGAGAAGGGTGGAGTCCTTTTCGAAGTTTTTGGGGTTCTGGCGGGGGAGACGATTACAAAAAGACAGACACCACGAGGACACGAGTTCTTTTTCTGTTGCTTCTGCAGAGTTCTTCTTCGGTTCTTTCTCGCTGGTTCATTGCGAGGTCGTGTACTCTGATTTTTGAGATCACTCATTCGAGATGGATTAAAATCATTCATCTATGATGAATATTAGTTGGATATTTTTAGAGTTCGCGTTTATCAGATTATTATGAACTTATTACGAGATGAGATATCAGATAATATTCACTCTCAAAATCTCCGAGGTTGAGCAATACGTCTTGCCGACCTCCTTTAAAGTTGCTTCTGATTCAGTGATTATAATCAGATGCTCACTTATATGTTTTTAGTCATACGGCGAATAACAAATTTGTTGAGTTCGGGTCTCATGTCACCTCTTGTTCTTTTCGATCCCGACGCTATTAGGGCTAGGGTATCTTTCATTTTCCTCTTCCCCCAGGGGACTTACATCTAGTAAGTACGTGTTTGGCGAACACGGGGCCGCGAGCTGAGTCTGGCATTGCT
>NNCF01130644.1:42920-95406 GCA_002313205.1 Laupala kohalensis
CCTTGGTCACCTCTTGTTCTTTTCGATCCCGACGCTATTAGGGCTAGGGTATCATTCATTTTCCTCTCCTTTTTTTAAATGTTTTTGGTAAAGTCGTGAGATATGTTGGAATTTGTGTTTTGAGTTTTAATGCAGGAGGGTTTTTAGTGGGTATGGCTGAGTCTTTCGGCGAGTCCCACACGCGGGGAGAGTCATGTTGGCTCTCCCTAGTGCGTAACTGCATTTTCCCTACCTGTACAAGTTTTAAGGGCTCTAATGACCTCGCTGTTGACGAGCCCTAAAGCCCCACAAAAAAAAAAAAAAAATCGGGTCTCGTCACCAGCGTTTGGGCTCAGTTTGTGAGCTTTACGCGAACTAACACTCATTTTAGAACTGACTTTCTATTTCGCGAGTGATGAACTTTTTTTGGAAATGGACAGTATTAGTGGTATTCCGCCGTTACTCAATATCATGAAGTTGAGCGGGGCGACCAATCCGACGACCTTTTTCCGTTCCGTGTGGGGGAGCCACACTCCGGGGTCTCCGAGGATCGAGCGAGATCATCTCTTGCACTCATGGCGAAGGGGCAGTGGCAGCCGAGTGCGAGGCGCGACTTTCTATAGCGGGAAGCCATTCTGTTGAACATTAAGGTAATTTGCATGGCTCGCAGCGTTTGGCGTGTTCAAGTTGTGTGAACATCAAGGGAACTTCTAGTAAAGCGTGTGAAATAGCCGAAGACTTTTGGAGGCATATTAATTTTTATGCAGTAATTTTGTCCCACGACCTTAAGCCAGGTCAGGCCAGGCCATCGTGCTAACGTCATAAAAGGGTCTCTTGATCATTAAAAACATGAACTTTAACGACATTAAGTCAATGTTAAAATGCAGCGATCAAGAAGAACAAATAAGAAATATTGTATTATTGAATGTCATATCTGTGCATTAAAAAAAAAGGGGTATTTTTACATTACATTTTATGAGAAGGGTTTATTTTGAAAATGTGTTATTAGTAGAAATAAATAATTAAGTCAATTTTACACAGTGCTGTTTCCTTTATAAAGGACGAGGTGTATTTTACGACCAATGTAATGGGCCGAAACCTGAATGCCCTGGTTGTTTTTGTCATTAGTGGGGCAAAGTAAGCAGTTCTGGGGAAGCTGACTAATGGAGTCAGGTAAGTGGTAATGAGCAGCTGCTGTGGCCCCCTATTTAATTCAATGATGTTGTAGTATGGATTATAAATAAGTTTTCGAGTATATTTGAGTTAAATTAACGTGTTTATATGTTTTTCTGACCAATTTGGAGGCTCCTCGCATGTGAAGGCCCTAGCCTAGACACGCTACTGGTTGCAACAGAGCTTCCCAATGTTCTGCTTTGACTCTAACTAGAGACAATATTTCTTGATTTATATAATTGTCGGTTTTAAGGCGTAATTCAGTCTTAGCCATTGCTCCATGTATTCGAAGTGGTCCGGACTAATTTCGTGAATTTCTTTCGATCTTTAAATCACTCGTTCCGACCAAATTATTTGGAAAGAAGATCGAAAAGCGTCAACAAAAACAAAGTGCTGAATCACCTTTTTCTGCACATTGAAGGTCATTTGAAAAATGTTATTTGGATTCGCATGATCTGATTTCAGGAAAGGAGTTGGACCCTTTAAAATTTTAGCGTTTCGCTGCTCTTTTTTATTGTTCTCGGGAAAGATATGTGGCTGAGTTGCGTTTAAAACAAATTGCTTTTCGATGTAGTACCTCGAGGAGTTTCTGATGTGCCTCTATTGTCGCTCAGAGTTGATTAGGTTCTCACTCCTCTCATCTTTATCCCTAACTATAAACACTTCGTAGTGGTCTGTTGATTTTCATCAGCTCCGGCGGTAGTTGAAGGAACGGAAAAACTAGTTTGTTTTTGGCAAGTTTGTAAAGCTAGTGTACATTCATTTTTTTTCATGTAATTTTATGTCTTAGAGCACATGAGAGATTTTCACATTTTAATTTTTACCGTAATACATTTGTCAATACGAAGTGGATATTCGCACAACTTGTCAAAATATCGAACCCGCTGCGGGCTTACTATTTCCCCAAGTTGTATGAATAGCGATACACTGCGTCGTTGATATCTCGGTTGATATGTATTTTGGGATAAAAAAAGACAATATACAAGTCTCATTTCCGAGTACGATTCTTTGAGTCCTATTTTCTGTTAAAGTAATTAGTTTTTAATATATGGATTCAAATATTGCGTTTACACTGCGAAGTGCTCAGTAAGTAAAATTCCACTTGAGTTTTTATAGGGCCACCACATTCATGAATAAAATAATATATTTTTGCTCTTAATGAGGTTTTTTTCAGGTAACAGAGCAGCGCGTAGTATGTGCATTCGTATCTACAGAATTGCCATAGGCAACATGCTCCGTTAGTGTAAGACTGTTTTTGATTGCACACCCAAGTTCATGTTCACACAAAACAAGTCGTTCTTTCCACTTCGACTTGTCTAGCCGTGGCCACCGGGATAAAAAAAGTTTCCTTTCACGAAGCCTGCGGCCAAGTTGTGTCCTAGCACGTGTCGTCATTGAGTTACTCCGCCAAAAAACAACAACAACAACAAAAAACGGTTCGTCAGCGTGTCGGAATTTCTCAATACAGGGAAGCAAAACAAAAATTCTGATTCAATGGAAGAAGAAGAATACAAGAAACAATACGAACTTTTTTATTAGGTATTTTGAATTAACTTTAACTTATGTAGCAACATGCTACTTTATCACAAATTAAAATATTGATCATACTGTAAACAAAATATTGGTTGTTTTTCTGTATACACTCAATCTACAGTTTGTCCACCAGGGCGTGAATCAACAGTCCTAAGAAGAAAACATTCTGGATTCATTCAATTAAAAAAATCTGGTATTAGCAACTCATTTCCTGTATGGTAAATATGAAATTGAGGAGGTGGTTTTGGAGTTCACAAGCAGTTTGAACTGATGATGTAGGAGCAATTGTTAGTTAAAATACACTTTGGAAACTTGATAGCTCGTAGGAAGGTTATAAAAAAAGTTTTGAGTTGAAACATTTGAAGCACAATGTGTGCCGCATCAGAAAATAAATAAAAGATTTAAACTACCAAGAGTTTTGAAGAGCCACTTAAAAAATGGTGTTGAGTTCTTGAAAGCATTACCATTACAAATAATGTAATACAATTTAAAATGTGAGATTCATAAATAATGGTAAAAAATTCATCAACTATTGACAGTACATCTTATATTGATTAAAATACAGAAATCATGCATTTCACTCATGTTATTAATTTCCCTCTATTAACACCATATTTCTGGGAATCTTAGACAGAGTTAAAGAATGAAACAAATTTATTGTAGGTGCTAACTCCAATGTAACATGTCCAAGTATTGTTATACGTTTCAGTTTTAGCTCACATATGTCAACAGAATAAGAAACTTTTAATTGTATTCCTTCAGAGAAATGAATAAGAAATAATAAAGAATTTCAGTGCTATATTCTAACAAATAAAGCATGATAACACACATAGTCATTAAAATCTTACCATATTTATATGGATCAAATTAAAAATAGAATGATATTTTTTCCAATATTTCCCCTTTTTCTCATAATTTCTTTTTCTTCAGATTCTGATAAATTTGTACATTACACATAACAAATATACATATGACTTTAATAATAATTATATACACAGTCATTTTCAGGCATATTCCAGACACAGTATAAAACAATTTAAGGCCAGATAACTCTTCTGTGTTTTTGTTAAAAATAAAATTCTAAAAAAAGAATTCCACATAATGAATTCATGATAACATATAATAAAGCATAGTGGATGGTACATCATTTTTAGTGTAGTATTATAGTGTCTAAAACATTTTATAGTTTATCATTCAACAACTGATATAAAAAGTTGGATAACAGACATTGTATTTACATTATTCCTTTGAAAAACTTCACACAACATCCTTTCCATTTTTAATCTCATGAAGGAATTCTGAAAAATAACATTTTGAAATCTAATAAAATTTCAAAAGAGAGTTTAAGCAATAGTTTAAGATGAGTGTTAGAATTTTATTAGAATTTTATAATAAAATACACAATTAATTGCTTCTCAAGAGATTTCTCTTCAGAAGATTAGGATTAAAGTTGAAGAATATGTTGTTTTAGTTGTGACAGTGAACATTGCACCTTAACAACCTAAACAATCACATCTCTACGTACAAGGACTCTCTTTAAAATTCTTACTCTTAAAAAATTCATCCTTTGAAAATACTCTTAGATACTTACAAAACTAGTAAAGCTAAAAGATAAAAATAATTTTGTTCAATGACAAAATCTCCCAATATTAAGGGACAAAAGAAAAGCAAAGAATCGTAAGTTTAAAACATGTTTTTTTTCAGTCACTTGAAATTTTGTCAGAATGCCAAACTGGATCCAACTCTTAATTTATAAAAAAATAAACCTTCCCTTAAACCTTCATACTTTAAACAATGATTCAAGGAATATGATATTCCTGCTCTTAGGAGAGAAAGAAGTGACATATGCACCAAACCATTGTATAGCAATAAAAGAAGGGTTATTTATCTCTTCGCTTTTCTTTTGCTTCTCGACTGTTCTCCTTTGTCATTTCTTTCCCTTTTCTTCCCAGTCCTAGATGGGGATGGAGAAGGAGAAGAAGACGCTGGAGCTGGGGTACTCCTCCCATTCTCAGTTTCCTCTGATTCTTCTCCTCCGTCCCCGTCCCCTTCTTCATCCGCTGATGAAGCAGAGCTGCTTCTATTCCTGCTCCTACCTCTTCCTTTCCACTTTGAAGATGACTTCACACATGGCGTTGCAGAGCGAGACCTTCTCCCTCGCAGCGGTGTTGTAGAGCGGGATGACGGTTTCTCAGTATCTCGTCCTTCCTCCTCATCTTCTTCGTCGGCAGACGCTGTCATTGCTGCTACACTGCTGCTAGTACTGCTCTTCCTTCCTCTGCGACTTGTCTGTGATCCTCCACCTCTCTTGGCGAGAGAAGGGGGAGGAATGGCCGGAGGGGGATTTTCATCTACAGAGCTGGCAGCTCTGCTTTTCCTCTTTCTTCTTTGAGGTGAGGTCTCTTCTTGAGGAGAGCAAGAAACAGTGTCTCCTCCGGCCCCTACTTTCGGAGGAGGACCCTTTCCATCTACCTCCGGAGAAGCCTGTTCGCTTCCAGATGAAGGAGATTTTAAATTTTTAGGTTCAGGTGAACCCACAGGTCCTTCTTCACACGAAGGAGAGAGGAGTTTAGAGCTTCGATTCTGAGCGGATGCAGAGTTTTGATTGCGCATGGACTTGCGTAAGTGGTCGGTAGCCAGTTCCACGAGCAGGGGTCGCATGTGATCCACTTCCCCACCGTCATCCTCGTCAGACTCCTGAGACTGTGCACGGTTTCTTTCTTCCTCCTCAAACTTCTTCATGTCAAAGAGAATTTCTTCAGCAAGAGTCTTATCTTCAGAAAAGATTTCTTCGATCTGAAAGTATAGAAGAGGAACCACATGTATGGACACCGTTAAATATATACAAAACATGCAACAAAATGCAACTACAGAGCTTCAGTATTATCAGTATCTCTAATAAAATTAACAAAATAAATAAATAAAAAAATGCAGGCATTTACATTCTACCAACCTCCCCCAATATAAAAACTCTTTCCTAGGGGAATCACATTGAATTCTTGGTGTTATCACATGATTCCCTATATCAACACTCCAATTCTTTTTACTACTATTTTTATTCTTCCAGTTTAAGTTAGCAAAGTTAGCAATGTTTCATTTCCAGTTGATTATTCTTTTCTTAACCCTCATCCGAAATCCAGAGCGACAAAGCAAATTACACAAATAAATTTATATCTAATACTCACACAAAGTATTTGTGGTATTCAAGTTATACAAGTTGAAATTAATATATAAGTAAATGGTAGTACTCAAGGATTCTTAATGAAACTGCCCCAACTATTTCATAAGAATTTCTCTACATTGGCAGTATTCCGAAAACTTTTCTGAAACCTGATTGCAGAAACCTTAAAAACATACAAACAGGTCAACATATCCCAATTAAAATTCTCCACAATTGCAATACTTAATGGATGCAAGATAATTTTAAATATACATAAAAAGTTATATATTTTGTGAATTAAAGGAGTACACTTAAAAATTGCTCATATGTTTTTGGAATTACATAAGCCAGTATTGAGGATCAACTGATCCTAAAAATAGTAGATTGCAGAGTCGAAATCGAAATATAACATATAACTTTAAAATAGAAAATTTAGTGTTGCCACTTTGTGAAATTAAAGTCACCCAACTCCCGAGTCAAAATTCTGATAGAAAAACATATTTCTAGAGAATAAAATTACTAAAAATTCCAACATATCAACAATACTGTATAGGCAATATAAATATTGATATCACGTCAGAAACATAAATATTGATATCGCATCAGCAACATAAATGTTGATATCACATCAGCAACATAAATATTGATAATATCATATCGGCTACGTAAAAACATAGATACAAATATTGACACTTTCGTTTCGATATAATCGAATGACTTTAATCGAATGATACATCGTTGCAACCCCAATTACTTTCTTCAAACTATGAATAAGAGTAAGAGAATGCTAGTGTAACATAAATAATTGGTTATTATACAATTATTTTTTTATTTTTAACTGATTATTTATTACATAGAATATCCTACAAGAACACAATAGATAATCAACAATTATTTGTACAACCAAGTTTGAGAAACAATTAACCTACAAAATAATTGCACTTGAACAAATGAATTGCAAAGAACATAAATATTCTTTGTCAGCTATATATCTAACAATATCTGCAAGTCACACAAGCTACTCAGCATCTCCATCAGGAATTTCAAATCCAAATTCATCTTCCATTGCCATGATAACTTCAACATGATCAAGGGAATCCAAGTCCAGATCGTTAATGTAATGTGGATCCACAGTTAACTTGCTAGGCTCTATCTTATCATAAAGTTTTAATACCAATAGTACTCTGTCACTAATGAATTCAATAGTGAGAGGTGGCTTGTGACTACACTATCTGATAGGTGTAACTAGTCTGATTAGTTAACAATGCGAAAGAGGACCATGTTGAAGAGTATGAAATGTTCTATGTTGGGATCCCACACAATCAAATTAAGAACTGTTTTTCGTAAAATGCTAGCACTGTGTAATACAGAACTCCTAATGCTTCCAACTACTGCCTCCATTTCAGTGTAATTAATTGAACGTGAAACCAAAGTTCGATATCACGTTCGGGTGGGCAAATGCACGAACTGTGGACTCAAAGCAATGAATTATTGCTACATAATCTCAAATGTACTTACCTCACTCTTGTAATCTTTCAGGATATTCCTTAGATAACTCATAAGGTTGGTAAGAAGAGGAGACATGACAGCCTGCAGTTTGGCTTTCAACTGCATTATTATGGGAATGATTAACTCAACCACTTGTTTCTTCACACACTGCAAAAAAAAAAAAAAAAGTGGAGGAAGTATCCCAAATATGAGATAAGAAATAGATTTGATGCAAGTCATATATGAGGCGGTCAATGCAGTTCATGATTTTATTTTCACTTATATGCAACGATTTCCATTATGACACCTACTATAAATTTGCAGTATTCAACTATTCTGATGCCCAATCAGAATTGTTGTCGGGTCGGGTCTGGTCAGGTCATAAAACGAACATTTAATATTTTATAACTTGGTAATACAAAAGAGTAATATAGTTACTGATTTAAATTACAGTAGCCATATTGCACCCTCCAATACACTTAACAAATAATAAAAACAAAGAGAAACAATACAAGTGACACCTCATTTTGTACCTGAGAGATTATATTCTTCTTAGCAGTGTTTACAGCTGCAGTAACTCGTTCTGCATCGTCCGTGGCAGGTTCATCCTCAGATTGACCTCTCAATGAATGCAGGCAGATCTCTTCACATTGCAGAATGAAGAAGGCATCTTGTAACACACTCTCCCCTTTTACATCCAACACAAGTGTCTCACTGGAAACTCCACCTGAAACATGAGTCATTACTTTTATAAGACTAAAACTGAGTGTGTGCTCTCAGTCCATATAGCTGAGCAGAAAAGTGTTAATCATTAATAAACGAAATTAACATTTTGTTTAACTTTTTAATTTTTAAGTTAATTTCTTAAACCATTAATGGTTTTATTAATGTCTGTTACATTTATCTTCTGTTAACTTACACCCGTTAAATTTTTTTGAATGCAGGGTAGCTGGTACGGTGCATCTGGTCAGAAATTAGTCTTATCTCACATTGTTGAAGCGGTCGATCTATTATTGCTCAAGGCCATCCAAGGTGCCTGTCCTTTCCCTCGAAATGTTGGAACATGTTCGATATGCTTTTACCTCGATGAACGACTACATTCAGTGCGACTCAACACATCTTTATGGTCTGACAATCCCATGCTATGCGCTGTCAGAAGGGTGTGAAATTGGGTGACTTATAGAGGTTTTCTCGAGAAGGTGTAACATGTCATGGCTGTGTAATAAAGTTCACACTGGAATAAGGAACTCCATTTAGCGAATGTTATACAAAAAATAAAAAGACTCAGTTATCTTGTAACTCCTTCCCTTCCAACTTCTGCCCCTACCCTCCTACTCATGGACCTAGAACTCAAAATTTACAGAGTAAACTAAACTTGGGTGATCAAAGATGTTTGGACGCTAACTTCAAACTGAGAGTTCTAAATTATGATCAGACACATGAAAATAAAGCAGCGGCACGAGAATTCGAAGTAGAGGAAAAGTCCATGCGGATCTGGCGATTTCAAGATAAGTTGAACTGCACAAGTTAGCTTTTCGTTTTAAAATTCTTATGATAATAATTACCAAAGCCAACTATTTCATGTAGAATTTTGAATGAGCATTTCCCTCCAGAAAGACTTTGAGTAACAACTTAATTTCTCTCTCTAAATTTTGCCTCCTAAAACAAAGTAGGGGTGGGGTGGGGACTATTTTTGGGTTAATATGGTATGAAGGATGATGAGAAATGTATGTGTGAATCCAGAACAGATGATGACTAACTTACCTAATACATCAACGCATATTTTGTGTATGGCCTGCATTCGCTGTTCATCCGTCATGTGCTCACACATGAATCGATACAGTGTGTGTCGCTTCGCTTCATTTTCTGCACCAGCCATATTGAAGACAATGGACTCTTGAGGTGACAGCTTTACTTTGGAATATGTTGGGTGATTCTACAAAAGAAGCATTCAATGAACAACATGTGCGTCACACAAAGTTAATAAAACATTCAATACCACACAGAGTACAGTAAAAAAGCTAGTTTTCTATTGAAACATCAACAGAAACAGCACATTTTTGGCAAGAGAAAAACAAATTCAATATCACGATCAATATTTAAATATTAAGACTGTTCTATCAACAAATCAAACTTAACATTTGGGACGGTATTTACATTCAAATATTTCAATCTCAGTTATTAAATTTTAAAATGCCAAAAGAGAGAAATTTGTTTCAGGGATTATCAGCAGAATGAAGGTTTGGTCATGCTAAGTTCACTATGAGAGGTAAAGTCCCCCAAGAACATGTACCTGACTGAGAGGTACAAATGAGAAATAAACATTTTAACTTATATGTTATGAAAACTTCATTATGTGGAATTTCTTACGGTCATTATTGCTTGAAACATCATATACAGAGGAGCCTCTTTAACTTGAACTTCAAGGGAAAGGTTATAAGTTTCAAGTTAATGAGTCTTCGAGTTATAGAGGACTTGGAGACAAAGATTTTAACATTATAAATTTCAACTTATAGAGGCATCTGTTATTTAAGTTAGAGAGTCATGAGAAAATAAAAATTTGACTTATACAGATTTCTTTTACAACATTTGTATTGTACATAATTACATGCATAAAGATTATTTTATGGTAAAGGAAGAACTAGAAAATATGCATGTATTAAAAGAAATCTGTAATTTTCTTTTGAGTCAAGGAATTAACACAATTGATAATTGCAGACAAGGCACTAAACATATTGTCCTTGATATCACTACATCTTTCAATGAAAGTACTGCTTGGAGTTAAAGCGTTTTGCGAAAAGAATTTTGATTTACAGAGGCCGCAAAGTTTACGTATTGCTTTTTTGAGTTATAGAGTCTGCTAGATTTGTAGTTCAAGTTACAGAGCTTGATATGTATGGACAGAACATCACAGGGAAATCATATTCAGTTCGAGTTATAGCGTCTAAATAATTCGAGTTGTAGGGTTTTTTGTACTTCAACAGAAAGAAATGGCTAATTTCTTTGCTTTAGAGAGGATTTCGAGTTAATAGGTTTCAAGTTAAAGAGGCTCCACTGTGCAAATGTCCCCTAGTATTTGTTCCTCTTCTGCATAACTGCATGGAGCAAATCACACAAAATATGTATTGTACTTAAGAGTGTTAAAAGAAGAGTCTATGATTTCTTATTACTTCAGTTTTCACCTTTTCCTTTATGAAATACCACTATTTGAAAAGTAAATGAAGAAAAGTTACTACTTGACTAATTTATTTGGAATCGATATATTCAGACTTCATGATTCCTCGCAAATGAAAGTCTGGTGAGTAATAAACAATATTTGTAGAGAATTGTACATGACGCTCCATTGTGTATTATCATATACTATTCATAACTGTTCTGATTTCCTCTTTACATTGTTAATGCTAAATATGAAAACACGTGAAACTACTCTACAAGTAGATAATATGGAGGAAAGAAGTATCTGCCATATTATTCAGTATTACATAAAATAGTCATGCTACTTAGAAGTAAACATTCATATGTACATACAGATATAGGTTAGATATAATTTCCGATATGATTTAATTGAATGGGTTGACCTAGTATTCATTAATACCAATTTAGTTTATAGTGTGCACATGGAATATCATTGAAATGCATCAAAAACACATATTCTTACAATCAATGTGTTACATTGTCATGAGAAACTGATTTCTCAGGAATAAAAACTGTTTGATATCATTGGTTCTTTCATCTTGAAAATTTCTAAATTCTCAATACACACCACTAAATTAATTTTCTGGAGAAGTCATTTTGTTAAGTATATTCATGATTGTAGATCTTGAAAGAAATAACTTTACTTACTTAGCTTCACCACACTTCCCTAAATATCCACTTCCCTGCCTTAATAAAGTTTCTAAATTCTAAGCTGTCAAATATTATGAGATCCAAGAGAATTAAAATGAAATAAATTAGCTATGGAATAACTGCACAGAGAGGAGCATACCAGAACAATTTGTCATTGATTCAAACTATTCAAAATGGAATTTTTAAAATTGTAAACGGAAATAAATACATAACACATACTAACCCATTAAATATTGAACACACTTGCCTTTGAATCATTAAAACTTCATTACAATACACTTAGGATTAAATTTATAGAATATAAAAGTTTAAAAAGAAATGAAAAATTTAAAAAATTCCATTATTCGCTGTAATAATAGCTACATAAAAGCATTAACTCTTTTCAATTCATTGTTGAATGAATTAAAAACAATAAGAAAGAAATATAATGTAATATCAGTGAAAATAAAATAAAGAGCTGGATTGTATGAAATGTATACTAATATTAAGTGTATTGGTAAATTTGAATATCATAAGATTTACACTAAAATTAATTTACAAATCAATCAATCAACCAATCAATCAATCAGTAAACAAAGAAATAAATGTTACTGTTATTAGAAATTAATACAAATTCTATCAAACATAATTTGTTATTATTTTGTTTACGCAGAACATATCAAGTTATGACATTTATATGATAATGTTTATGATCTTACTCAATAAGTTACTATAGTTTTAAGTTAGATAAGTATAGTCCTACAAACAGGTAATTCTGAAGGTAATTTTTTTACTGTAGTAATTATAGTTAAAAAATGAAATTTGATAACAAACAAATAAATAAATAAATAAATAAATAAATAAATAATGTCAACAGATTTTTCTGGTAACTGCTATTTTGATAATAAATTTAATATTATTATTTAGTAGATTCTCTTTAACTTTCAATACAGGTGATCCATTCAAAACATCATGTACATTACAAACCATTATGCCACACACTTTGACACAACAAACAAAATAGACAATATTTTCTTTAAATCTTGGGGTTTGCGGAAAGGTAGAGCTGCACAATTTCTAGGAATTGGTACGAGGAGATGAGGTCAGTATCTTCCTCCAGCAGCCTTGACCCCCATAATAGACCTAGTACTTATTTTATAGCAAATTGAGTTGGCCAGGGAGTTAGTCTGGACACTGAGGTATGATAGAAAATCCTGTACCTCACTGTGGATCAAACTAAGGCCACCAAGAAAGCAGATTAATGCTCTACCAAATAACAAATCATGGGACTACATATTTGAAAAGATTCAATGTAAAAGACATGTTTCTGGGTTGCATATTTTATGGAAAAGAAAGAGCAATTTATCTTCGAAAAATGTGAAAAAACAAAGGTCATACTGAAAATAAACTTCAAGATGATAGGGATACAAGAAACATTCAAGATATTACGCCACTATATCGATAGCAACAAAGAAACAAAAAATGGACTTGAGTTTTAATTATGAATAGTGACCTTTAGATATGTATATATTTAAATAATGAAAAGGTTGTCAGGGAATGTGTAATGATGGAAACAACATAAAAAATAAAAAAAACTGAGCCAAGCTGATTCACTACTAAACTAAAGAAACTATGGTCTCCATAGTCAAGAAAAGCTCTCACCTCATACTTGTTGTAGTAGAAAATACTTTCCACAATATTCTGGTACATGATACTCTTGTTCCTAGTCACAACACACTGAGTCATAAAATAGTTCGCGAGCTGCGATATACTCTGTATCGAATCGACCAACATTGACATCATGTGGAACAGCAATGTTCCTCTCAGTTTTAAGAAATCTTGTTGGAGCAGGCGAACAAACACAGCCATTGTGTGATGGCGTACAACAACGTTGGAGTCTTTCAGACACACACACATTTCTGGTAACAACGGCTCCACTACGGCGGTGAATCTGGAACACAAATTTATTTTTATTTATTGCTCATTGACTTTACAAATAAAGTTTGGAGCAGAGTCCATACAATTGTACAATACAAAATAGAATTGATTATACAATTAATATTACACTATAATATAAGCATCATGTGTAATTTCTAATCCTAATATATTTACATTACATAAATTTGATCACTATACAATATTTACTTATTAATATTTACATACAATTTTTGTGAGATAATGATAATGAAATGATATATTCCTGAACATACAGATCATTCAAGTTTATTCATTTAGAAATAAATAAACAATAATAAGAAATAGTTACAAAGGCAAGGATTCATATCTACTAGATAAAAGAAAAACTAAACATGTGAAATATATTATGGGTAAGGAATCATAAGTACAGATATCAAAAGATATTGGTTTTCTATATTAGTTCATTTATTGTATAAGGGCATTTTTCTATGAAATATTCTTTTAATAATTTCAAAAACTTTGGGCCTTGCATTAATTTAATTTGTTTTGGTAGTTTGTTAAAGAGAACGGCAGCATTGCAATACGGATCCTTCCTTGTAGCCGTTGTACTGGTGTTTTACAAGAAAACCAAAAAGTTTTTCTCTCCTTATTTAACATTTTAACACAATCATTTGTTTAGATTTTCCCCCAAATGTAGATACGGGAGGGGGAGAAGGGGAGGGGGAGAAGGGGAGGAGGCTAGGGGAGAGAGGGAGTGAATGTGAACAAACAAGTAAATGATCGAATCAATTTGTCGAACAGGCAAGCAGAATATCATCGATCATACAGAGAGTTAATTCTACATATTTCTTTATGCAAATTCTACAGGAAGAAACACAGCATTGAAAATTGAATACCCATCACATTTGAAATGTTGATAGTAGATACTGTAAGTACTACTGAGAGAAGTTGAATATAAATGTCTGCATTAGTATAAAAAAATGAAACTCGAGGTTTCATATTTACACACCTGGTATCAAACTAGATCGTGTTATAGTTTTTACTGAGCACATACTCAGGCGAATTTAACATGTAAACGTTCTATTTTGGAACAGAAACACCCTTTTAGAATATTATTGGAATATAATCTGCTCCTAAATTAATGATTACAATTATTTTTTCATGTACCACTTCCAAAATGCTTTCCATATAGTTATATATAAATTTAATTACATAATCTACAATGTATTATATACATAATTATATGATGAACATACAAATTATTGAATTTGGTCGAAGATTCTTGGCATGGGAAAGTTCGGTCTTCTCATCATCTTCATATGGTTGATAATGCTTGACTGGAAAAGGTCTTGGATTCTCATCTTAAAGATTAAAGAGATCATAATTATTGAGATTGAATATTTATATTTTGTATTATATATTGAGTTATGAAAATACCTTGCATCACGTTGGCCATAGTTGATGGTTGATCATGTGACCGTCTACATCGGCATAATATTTATCGGTGTTGGTGTACGTTCCTTCTCATTTTTCACGCAGTATAGAACAGAATAAACCAGCCTTTGTACACTCCCCACAACTCCCTTCACAATCCTTCTTGCATTTGGAGGATATCAGCAGGAGAAGTTGTTAGGTGCGGGGGATTCCAAGGTGGTGATTGGTATCAGATTGTTGTTTTTTAGTGTCCACCCCAAATATTCACTGCTTTTTTCATTTCCAAGCCATTTTTGCACCTATCAGAATACTCTCAGAGAATGTTGTCATAATGCTGCTTCAGTAGGGAGAGTGAGGCAATATTGGACGTCATCTTATATGCCGAAGTTACATATTGTTTGTACCTCATTTTGTTCAATGACATACAGTTTTTGCCATACCCCTACAAAGTGATGAGAAATTGTTCTCCTGCATTTACAATTACCTCAAGATCATTTTCAGGGTCCGTGTACACCTTGATCATGGGTCCGAGAACAGGGTCCTTCTTTAGCGTGTTAATAAATTTTACTTTACTGTAGTTGTCCAGAGCGGATGTAGTGTCACAATCACTCATCACGTGTAGAAATAACACATAGTCAGCAAGACTTTTATCAATAGCACTTGGAGGATAGTATAACATTGAAGAAACTTTTCCTTTTCCTGGCTTCAAGAAGTATACATTGTCAGGATTACGCAATGTCTATATCTTCTCACACAACTGTCACTCTATCATGAGGTGCCAGGCAATTGCCAGTGACCACGATCAGCCTGTCTGCATCTTCCTGTGCTTGTTTGTAGAAAATGTTGGAGTCCTTGAATTTTAAAGTCAACATTGAAATCAGTTGATGTTTGTTCCTTGAAATAGCAGTTGAAGTTTATTTGGGTTACTGTGGGCACCATTGTGTCACTGATATGTAGATTGATAGAATTTTGTTTTTTGCTTGACCTCCTCAAGCGCTCCATGTACTTACAACGTGTTTTTGAATCAGGTATCCATCAAAAACTACAACACCAGTAGACTTGTATTTGGATTTAAAATAGTCAACGTATGTATAACAAATACTTGTGAATGTCACTTGACTTGACCACACTAAACGATGCAATAAAAAAAATCCCATCAATCACAAATCTACCATGTTCCAGAACTGTGGTTCCTTGTATAGGTTTGAACGCTTTGCAAAAACTTGATTGTGTACCTTTTCTCATGCTACTCTCATCAAACAGAGACATTGAATAGGAACAGCGTTCATAGGACCAGAACTTCTCTATATCTTCATTTGATTCTTTTGCAATACTCATTCTTCAAAAGAGAGTGGTGGACTTGATAAAAACAGTTCAGTTGTGAACTTGTATTGAACACATGGTGGCTAGGGATTTTATACGGTCTTTCCGTCTGAATTTCATAAATTTGAAATCACCACCAACAATGTGATCTATGCACTGAGTACCCACCACAAGTGACATTTGATCCCTCTTTAGGTTTACATGTTAAATTTGCATATACTCAATAACAAATTATTACAATATAGTTCCATTATAAAATAGTTGCACGTAATGAAATATGTAAATATTGTGTCACATCATACCTTCTAGCAGAAAACGTTTTCAGAAAAAATAATAGAAAATAATATTAAATGAAGAAATAAAATCTTAAAAATTAATCAACTGCTTAAATTATTTATTTTATATATACATATAAATTGTTTGAATCACAGCAGCTGCGTCCAATATACACTCGACTTAAGCGTGCTCTGACTGTTAACTTACGCCTAAAATGTTCATCTGACAAAAAAGACTCTACAAAAGACATAATTTGAAGAAGACTTAATGTAGTTTATTGTTCTGCAGGATATTCCTAAAAGTGTGTAATTTTCAAGTTGTAAGCAACCAACATAAGAAAAACTAGTTTTGGGGGTAATTTCCAAATTTTGGTCAACATTCACCACACTTTAGCGCGTTATCTATTCATCAGACAAAATATTGTACAGACTTCATTTGTAGGAAATTTAATGCACAATAATTTTGCATGCATATGCTTCTCTTCAGAAACGCGTACTTTTTGAGTTATAAACAAAAAACTAAAAAAAGTGCGAATTTTTCTAAGTTTTTTGAAGTTTTCTCAAAACGCACAGGGTTTACAAGGTGGCAAAGTTGAAATTCAGATTCACCACCCTCGAAAAAATAATAATCAATTGAGAAAAAACTTCTATATTTTTTTTCCTGGATTGGCCTGGCTACTGCACTATGTAGAATGTTGTTGAAGTACGTGATCATGGCAGAGTCAAGACGTTTATGGAATAAAATGTTTGTTGTCGTCTAGTAAGTTTGCAAAGTGAGTGATAGAGGTTTTGAATGACAGTGATGATGAAATGGACAATGTAGACATGGGCAATATTGTGGATACTTGTTGCAAAAGTAGCTAAGGTTCAGATGAATCAAAAGAGGTACCAAGAACATCATACTAAAAAAAATTTGTTCTAAAATTAAATTATTCCCCCCCCCCCNATTCAATTTTTCTATTTTGTCATTCTATTAATAATATTTTTAAAATGTCAAAGTAAAAATAAACATAACTTTAGTGAGCCTGAGAAATTCTATGCGCTACTGGGGCAATGAAAATTATTCAGCCGCAGTGGTTGCAAAAGTTCTAAGAAATTTCAGACAACAATGGGTTGAAGTTTTTCTTAAGGGAAATGTCCATTTAAAATTCCATGTGAAATGGATGGCTCTGATAAGTATAATCATAAGGACATTAAAATGAAAAGTTAACTGGTACAGTTCAAACTTCTCTTGACGTCGCCAGATCCACACGGACTTCGGCTCTACTTCGAATTCTCGTGCCACTGCTTTATTTCCATGTGTCTGATCATAATTTAGAATTCGCAGTTTGAAGTTAGCGTCGAAGGATGTTGGATCGCCCAACTTTCGTGTCGAAGAAGATCCCCGTCTCTCGACAAAATCGTGTGTCACGTCGGGACGAGGACGGCAATTGGTCATTCCTAGATGAAATGGACCACGTGGGTTTCCACTTCGAAGGAGCGTCAATTCCCGCCATCATCGATCGATGTTCTTCGTGTTACGTCACGTAAAAGTTTGTTCGCTTATCTCGTTTTCAGCCACGAAACTTTCAATGAGCAGTTTCCTCGTCTTAAACTCCATATATATTACCTCCCCACCACCACCGCCACCACGGATTTTTGGGCGAAAAAGGGGGAGAACTATAATCGGGTAAATACGGTAAATTAATCATGAACGTCAGTGCAATACAAGTACAAAAACGAACTATTCCATAAGCATCAGTATTTGTAATTGCTTCAACTACAAACTATGTGCAGAAGACTGCAAGGCGCTAGGTCCAATAGTACTGTCAAACGTTTCAAAACAATGAAATTGCTGGGAATTAAAATAATGGAATTGTAAATACAAAGGAAAATTAAAGGGATCTATAAAATATTGTCTACAGGTCAGGAAAACACAAATTTGGGTAGTTGGGAGAACAAACTCTTTGTACCCAATGATTTTGGTTCTCATAGGAATGGTTTTCATTCTCATCTACCTTTTCGAAGTGATGCAGCAAGTTTAAACACACTTTCACATCTGATATAAAATCTATAATAATAAACATAAATTCAAAGGAATGTCTGAGGCATGGAAATCAGAAAAAGTAGTTGATAAAGTTATCTGAAATTTTGAACGACACTTCTGAAAAATGGTGGGAAGTATCATGTAAAGGCAAATATTGATAGAGCACAAGAGCATTAAAAAATGAAAAATGTTCTATTTAAAAGGCACTCATGGTATTCTGGACTTTACTGATGTGTCTGCTTGAGATAAGATCCTTGGAGTATGCTTTGAAAATCTATTAACCGAATACTCTACGAGACGTACTCGTACACAATGTGAAATTTAGACAGCTTTGCGTGAGTATTACTGTCTTTTGTTGATAGTTGCATGAAAATTTGTTTGAGCATCCCAGTTTTTCTTGATGTTTTCACATAAGTCTTAAGTGTTTGACTATAGTCTACTTTGAAAACGTATTTACATCAAATTTTAATCACTTGCGTGGTGGACCCACTTTGGTGGACTAATGTGGGCAGTATTTGAAATTCTTGGAAAAGGCAGTTTGGAGGGTATTATCACTATATATACTGATTGTTTAAGTAACAGTGGAAATGTTTTGAATAATCTTGATTTGCATTAAAGGCAACCAAGTGTTCAGTCTTATGTGAATGAGAGAAGTGTTCTTAGTAGGTTACCTGTTTTGATAGTTTTTTGATAAGCCTGACTGTTGGACTTATTTATTGGCATTGTTTGAACTCTGGAGAATTCTTGGAATTAATCAGGTAAGGTTGGTTGTTTAGTGTCTATTTCTGTTTTATATTTAAAAATCACCAAAGAGTTAGGTCCTGTTTGAATGTTGGAATGTTCTGAATATATTTTTAAGTTGCATTTCTTGACACGTTTAATCCGTTTCATGTTATGGTGTATTTTTTACACAGGATTACCCAGGCACTACATAGATTGTTAAATAAAGTTAATTAACTAAATTTTTATTGCAAAATTATTTAGATAAAGAATTCTAGAGATGGGAATACACACGTTTTGCTCTTAAATGCTACCTTCTTCCAAATTAAATGCAAGCTTCAAATCGTAGAAAAGAAACTAAATATTATTATGGAGAAATTAGTAGCTTTGATATTTTTGTTGTAATTTTATGTGGATGATTCATATGTTCTCATTTAATGTGACATTTTTTATGTACAAGTTTTCTTTCATTTAATAACTTACATGAAATAATAAATTTATTTTCTCTGTAATTTCATTAAAATATGTTGTAGTTGAAAAATTTAAGATTGTTGTAGTTCGTGTATCACAAAATCCAGACCTGTTGACAGGTGTTTTAATATTATCTGCAGAGTAAAATTTATCCATTGACAATTAAACCACTGAATAAAGGCTGATGTTTTGAAAATCTGGACAAAAATCCCACAGACACGAAACTTGGCAGAAAATTACGTTTCAGTGTCAGTTCAATGGAGAAAGAAAATCGGACACTCCAGCAGACCAGTAGGTCCCGCTGGGGGAGTCAAAAGGGGTTGCAAAACATTTTTTTTGTAAATATCTCAAAAAACTATGTGAGATATCACAAAACGTTTAAAGTAAAAGTTGTAGCTGACAAAATTTGCAACAAATTTGATAATAAGTAATTTTTTCATCAGATGCACAGAAACCGAGATATGAGTGCTCAAAGTTCAGACCTTTTTTCATACTAATTACTACTACTCGCACTAAATGCTACTAATTAAGTAAGTGCAAATCATACCTTATACACATATCAGACAACGCATTTACTATGTTGACTTTGACTGCTTCTTCTTTAGTGTCCGCAAGCAACAGTCCCATTGCAGGGATGATGCGTTTGGCCAAAGATTCATTCTGAAGGCACATTTTCCCCAGAGTCACTACAGTTAAAGCTTGTAGACCAGGAACAGTCCACTTGACTAGAAGCAAACGAAGAGAGGTTTCAAATACAACAAACAAATAAATTCATGTATTATTTACACACTATGTTATCATTAAATACAAAGTCATTGATAATGATAATAAATTTATGTAAACTATTTATTATACATATATTACATGGTAGACTCTCTCTGGTTTAGTCTCACATGGGTTTGAACAGCATCAAGGACTGAGCTACAGCAACAGATTGCCACTTGTTCTTCAAGCTTTTGATTATTTTTCACAGAAAATATACCTCAACTTTTCACTTACTAAGGATATTTCCTTTTTATCCTCGATTTCTGAATGCAGGCAAGATATTTTTCTTATTTTGAAGGTAACTGGGAACCCTATACTTCTGTTTAAAAATCTCATGTCATTGGCTGCTTTCTGCAGCAATATATATTACAATCCAGTGAATCAAGTGGTTGATTTCCACCCTCTTGTAAAAATCGAGGGAAATATATGCAGCAGATAAAATAAAAAAGCCCATATCTACAAAAATTAGGACTTTTTAAGTATTTTTTCAGTCCTTAGAAGCGGGTTCCATAATAAGCACTTTCTAAGTTTTTAAAGCACTGTACGAACCCCATGAAACATTTAACAAAAAACAGCAAGTCCAAAATGCGTACAACTGTGTTCTTCATCTATCACTTCATCATGGCAACTTGGATTGTTACACAACACATTTGTACAAGAGGCCAGGAGAGTGGTGACACTCCTTGCACAGAATATCTGCAGAGGAGAGGGACATCCCATTCCCCTGTCTATTATGACAATTGTGAGGCTGGGTTTGCTATTCAAACATGCGCACAAGAGACAATGTACTGTGCTGCCATACGTTTCTTCACATAACTCACTTTCTGTAAAAAAATTTGCTCTGCAGAAAATGTTTTCCAAATGTCGGTACTTAAGACTGAATTTACTAGCTGAAGTTTTTATTTTTTGTTAAGTACATTTGTTGTACACGCATATTTATTTTTGAACATGATAATCACTCGACAAAGGAGTACCATTTTGTGAGACAAATTCACACTTATAACAAAAAATTATGAGGTAAGGTAATAAAAAGTATAGTGTTGATCACCAATATCATTTATCTTTTAATATTAAGTATTTATTATGTATGCTTTTAAAGGCCTTCTTCACTGATGTTGCAGAAATGTAGCGGGGAAGAAACTCAAATTGTCACCCAACCACTTACTCCTAACTCAACTTGCGTGTCCATTAATTATGTCATCAAAGTTTTATCAAGTGATCATTCAAGAAAAGTGACATGTTTCTTAATATTGAATTATTACTGTGTTTACTACAATGACAATATAGAAAAAATTACAATTGTAATTTTCGATTTGATTTTATCATAAGATATTTACATCATATATTTAATATTATACAACCAACACCAGATCTTAACCAGAGCATGAAGAATCTATTGTAGCTGAAGTAAAAGCAAAGTACAAAAAGGAAAAATGTACCAAATATATATTTAATAAATGTATACCTGGATCATGTAATTTCTCTGGAAAAAGAATCCCTGTGAGTACAATAGCAATATTATTAGGTACATGTCCTGGGCAGAGTTGAGCTATGTCCCCTAACGTCACTAGATTTCTCATAAACTCTTCCATATTCACTTTCTTGCCATCGTTTTGCAAAGGGGAATGCTGTTGGAAGTAATCATCAACAATCTGAAACAGAACCAAAAAAAAAAGTTGCATAACGAGAACAGTAATAAACTCAAACATTTCCTATGTAACAATACAAAAACAAGGAAATCAAGGAAATCATTACAAAAAAACTGCAAGCATCTCATTTTGTGGTGCACTTTAAGAGTGTTTAACACTAGGAGGACTTTTTATTCTGACAAAGCCAATTAAATATTTTCACATGATTTACAACAGGACATACAAATAAAAAGCCACTGATTTTGTAATTATAGTTTCAACTGTCACAATGTCTCAAAAATTTGGAAAATCACAAAAAAATAAAGACATAACCAAATAAATATACAAAATTATTTTAATGAATAAGAATTAAATAATAAATATATAAAAATAATTTAGATAAACTACTTTGAAAATTTCATGCAAATGAAGAGAAATGTATGCAGGGGTCAATAGACCCCAATCTGTCTTTCTAGATGTGGTGATCTCTCAGTAAACTAGCTGTGCAGAGAGAAAAATTTTTTCATAAAAAATGAAGTATATCAAGAATAATTAAAAGTCATGGAGCTGTAAAAGATAATTCTGAAAACAACCAGAGAAATGCAAACTCAAAATTTGAAAAGGGCCAAATGACCACCTCCAGATCTTCTAGTATTAAAATACAATACAGTAAGTCATCCCAGTATTGCCCCGTAAGAGAAACATTGGATTAAGAATAACAACGACACATTCTGGGAAATATTCATGCTGGGAATTGGGCTCAGGCAAAGTCACAGAGTAACCAGGGATGAAAACTACCAGTGAGCTTACTAGAGAGAAAAGAGTGTATTAAAGAAAAATTAAAAAAAAATAAAACAAATGAATAATAAAATGTTTTATGAAAAATCATTAAGAGCAAATAAAAGTTGGTCTTAAGGCAATTTGCCACATTAAATGTGTTTTATTCTAAATTTTGTTTTCTTGATCTTGAAAAATTGTGCTAATTACTAATTCCAGATTTAAAATTAAAAAAGGCACAATCCTCTTCCTGATGTTATTGTAACCATCAGTCATAAATGCTTCCATCCAAACAAGCGCCGCCGACGAGACAAACATTTTTTCCTGCCATCACTTCAATTACTACCTCTTTGTGGCAGTGATTACAGTCCCTCTCTGGAGCTATCTAAAGTGCTCGGGTCTGCACTACTATTCATGTAAAAGTGGATACAGGAAATTCAGTACGGAAGTAATAACATAACGTCAGCTTCAACAAAATAATTCTCAAACTCGTCGAGGAACTGCCATTAGAGATGTGCTCTGCAGTTTTGTCAGCTGATGTTTTTGTGAGGTTAGTCTCAGGCAAACTTCAGGTCTAACATAGGTATAGAAGAAATGAAAGAGCTGTATGTGTGCTCAAGCGACATAAGGAGATGTCACCAAGCAACTTGAGGAGCAGGTCACATAAGAAATTATGTTGAAAATTCAAGTAAAAATGTTTTTGAAATAGCTGGAAACATAGTGAAAATTACATTGTGAACAGCATTGCTGTAAGATTGGTGCATTGCAAGAATTTCCAATAGATATGGAGGCAGTGCTGTGCACCACTTGAGTATGACATGGTTACCACTATGAAACCCGCAAGTGATAAAAATATTTCATGCTTTCCCCGCCAAGTTCATGGTAAGGTGACCTGTGACACTTTTACATAAATTGCAGTAGAGTATAACGTAATACTGCAACACTCCAAAACGGCTAAGCCGACCTGTGGAGTGACTTAATGACAGACCTATTTCCATACAGAAGCCATAGAACACTGAACACATTGCGTATACCCCTGAGTAATTTTCATCATCCCTGCTCTAACTCAAAGTGCTTGAAAGGATGATCCAGACCCTGACAAAACAGGACACCATTAACTCTATCTATTACAACAGTGAACATATTGTGCAACATTCATTTACTTACAGAGAAGATGTCTTTGGACCATTTGATGACTCGTTCCTGTCCTTCCTTAGCATTGGAAGTCTGCCCTAAGGTCATCAGAAGCAATACGTCCAATACTGGGCCAATGAGGGTGATACTCAATTTCATGCGTTGCACAGAATTTAAAAGGTCAGACTCAACATTCTCCCGTTCTTCCACAGGTAAATTCTTCCAAGTGTAGCCAAGGACATCCAAGGATTTCACAACAGCGTAACGTATAGGCTAAAATAAAAAATTCTAACATTTTGTATATCTAATATTACTAATAATAATATTTTTAAAAACAGCAATGTGTGATTCGCGTGGCGATTGACTTTTTCATACTCAAAGATACTAACTTCTCAAATGTAATTTTTTTTCACTGAAACTTTTAAAAGAAATGCTTCTATGTTTGTATTTAAAACTGTATATTAGCAAAAGGGAAAAATTGACTGAATGGAAAAAATTAAACTACATCAAGTTTTCATTTTTAACATATTAAATTACTACTCACATTTAGTAATGTTTTGTCAACAATGGAAAATTATGCACTTTGCTCACACTTTGCAACTGCTTTTTTGACAATAAATTTAATTTAATTATTTATTTATTTAAATTCTCTGAGATTAATTAGAGAAAAAGAAAAAAGAATAATAGAAAACTAATTTGAAAGAACAGGTCTAGTAAATCCCTTTTTTTGTCAGTAATAAATATAGAAATCTCTTAGATTGCGGTGAACCTCACCGCCAGGTAACAGATTAATCATGTTACGTCGAATGAAAATGGGAGACGGGACCGGGGTTCGAACCCGGGACCTTGAGCTCAGCGCACTCATGCGCCTACCGACTGCGAATTTGAATGAGAATGGTAGACGGGCTTGAGAGGCGAACGGAATGGCGCAGTTGGTAGGCGCATGAGCGCGCTGAGCTCAAGGTCCCGGGTTCGAACCCCGGTTCCGTCTCCCATTTTCATTCGACGTAACATGATTAGTCAATAATAAAGTTAAAAATAAAATCGCTGCTTCAAAAACACAGGCATTCAATGGTGTAATAAAAACAACATTAAATTCCCTTTCAAAAGCAAAATAAGATTAGAAAATAGCTTTAATTAGAAAATAGTCCAAAAAAGCTCATAAATGAACATGACGATGTCCAAATTGCAAGATGACAAAATTGACTATAAAATGGGGTCTCTAGTGATAAAGAAATTGAAGATTTGTCAACTTCTTTAAAGTTAAAGGGTGATTAATAAAAATAATCACATTTATCCTATTTTTATAAAAGATGACACTGAGGATCTAGTAATGCTGAGAACAACATAGTTGGAGATAGAATAATAATTCAAATGAACCAGGAAAGAATTGAAATAATTCAAGTAAAGCTGAAAGTAACCTTCCTTGACTACTGTGTTCACTAACCTCAGTTTTATTATGTTTGATCAATTTTAATGATCACAATTTCTTTAAACTTCTGTTATGGCATGCTCCTTAATTACTAAAATTATAATTTTCTTGTTCAAATTTCATTTAGGAGTATTCTAATGCATATAGTATATTACTCACTATGTTACATTTTATTTATTAGTTTAATTTGATTCTGTACATTAATCTCACTCATTCCGAATGAGTAATTAAAATATAAAATGTCAACCGTCAGCATCTGTAACTGTTATGAGGAGTTGACAGCTCAAAAATGGGTATACACAAGTTTGTAGCACAAAAATGGTAGCCATTAAAATACTTTCATTTTATGGCATGACAAAATCCCATAAATAATAATTTTTTTGTCAAGAAAAACATGACAAACAGTATGTAATCACATGGGGAGCAATGAACTAATTAAAAAAAAATATTACATTTAAAATATTAAAAAAATAATTAAAAAATAGAATACAAAAAAAAAGTTTCTTCTTTGTTTGAACTGGTGATTTTGGTTGAAACTACTATATGCACTATATATAACTATATTTCCTTATCACATTATAAAAAAAGGTTGTTTTTAAAGATACAACTAGTGATGAAAACATTTCTTAAATGTTTACGTCGTAGTTAAAAGTAAAAAGATATGGAAGTATCCACAATAAAAAAACAAACAAACAATAAGAGTGCTTATATTAAAAATCATGTAAAATAATTAGAAAGAACTTGTAAGAAGACTATATTTTATTTTTGAAGTTCACATTTCAACAATTGCTTACCGTCTTCCTCAGGTGATTGTAGTGCAAGGCCATACTCAATATTTCAATTTAATTATGACATTTGACGAGAACAATGTCAAAAATTCTATAGTTTACGATTTAAATGAAGGCTGTTTGAACCAGCCAACCCTAATGGGTAGGACCAAATTATCTTCAAGACTAACACAATTTGATCACATTTTGAGGGTAACATTACATACCTTATCAGAATTTGTCAAATTCTCTTGGTAGTATTCAACAATAAATTCGGGATCCTTAATTTGAATGTATGGAACAACACACGACAGAAGTAACCAAGCTGCCACATTGTGTTTCGTGTTGATATGGGTCTTAATCAAACCCAACAAATTCTTCCTGAAAGGACAAAAATCTTTTACAAAAGAATAGTAAGACAAACAAAACCATTTATACAATAATTAAAAATATAATAATATTTTTGGTTAAAATATATTTGTATAAAATTAAAGGTGAGAATAATAAAACAAGGAAGAGACACTCACGGAAACATATTGCTCTTTGACCACATAGAGCAGGTGATTTTAAAGAACTTCCTTTTTTTAAGATCAATTATTATTTGTAACAGTGTCCATGGAAGATACGATAAAGTGGAATTCAACTTATCAAAGGGAACCAGCCGCTGAATAATAGTACTTTGTAAAGCCTGTGAAAGAGCAAATAATCAATATGTAATGATTGTATTACAGCATAGGGTAACAAGCATGTTATATATTTTATTACAAAAAGTATGTCTCACAATAAGGCCTAGTGTAAATGTATTCTTAATTGTTCATTTGCGTCAATGTGCTGTTTCAAAAATTCTTTTAATAAGTGTTTCCAATAAATTGACGATAATTGTACCATTTATTTACAGAACTGATAATACTGATTGACAGTGCCTAAGTAGTCTTCCAATGGTAAAATGAAAAGAAATAATGGAACAATTAACAAACTGTTCAAATGAAAACTAAAGTTATTTTTTTTAAGGAAATAATTCTAAAAAGTCAAATCTAGATACTGAAAAGATATAAATATTAACATTAGTTTCTACAAATTTCTCCTTCTGAAAATCGGCCGATATTACTGGATTATTATGTTACAATTTTTAGAACCTTTATTTTTGTTTAGTACCTGCAGTACTAGTGAACAAATTACTTCATTAGACAAATGTCAAGCCATCTCAATGTAATTAATAACATAAAAAATATGCAATTATATATAAGAACAGAGTATCACTTATTTACAAATATTAGACACTTATTTACACTTATATTAGACAAATTTTGTGAATATTAATTGAACATGAGAAAAACCTATATAAGATCAAAACGTTGAACTAAAACGTAAATAAATAATACAAATAGTAATAGCTGAACATATAGAAAATGTTTGAAAAAGAAAATGTCATTAAGTTGAATTAGAACAGAAAATATATATTTTTTACCTCCACAACCTTCTCCTGAACTTTTATTTCAGGATGAGAAATCTGAGGTAAAACTGAATCAATGTAATTTTTTGCAAGATGTTCATCTTCTGGATACAACAGCAATAGATCTGTCAACGTCTGTATCAGCTGCTTCTTAATCAAAAGACCTGGATCTCGGACATGGTCACACATCACCTGACACAAAAAACAGAAGTTTTCAACCTTTATTCACCCAAGTGGATAAAATAAATAAGTATTTTCTCCAAAAATGCAGTTAAAAACTGTATACTACCACATGGAGGACAACAAGCTAATGGTAAATCAAAATACAAATTGATTTCGGTCTCACAGAACAAAACAGTTTTCCAATTTTCATTTTTTTATTAACAATTTTTCACATAATTACCTTGTTACTATTTATAAATTGCACACATTTCAATATTAATATAAAGCAATAGAACTTACAAGGAATACAAAAAAAACAAAAAAAAAACCCAAGTTTACGTAGTTTTACTTAGACGAATCTGATTGCAATGGAATGATGTTAACTAAATAATCGTTATCAAACTAGAGGATAAGACTTACATGTCTTGTGCAAGTGAAAGTCTAGCATCCACAGAATTGATTGGGAATTTGCCAATATAGAGCATTCAGAAATAATTAGAGAGACAATTGAAAAGAGGATTTCCTTTTCTCGCCAATTCCTTTCGCAGTCAAAAATAAATAAACATAGGAAACATTTTTAATAGTTCTAAGTTGCGCCTAAGGTACGTAAAATAAATAGAAACACTGCATGTGACAAAATAAATTATTATTCATTAAAGGTACACATGAAGTAACTACATTTCCACCCTCACTGTCCAGTGTTTCAATCAGGTCTGCCCTGCTTGTAACTGTCCTCATTCAACACTTACATGCTTACATTATACATAAGAAAACAGAAAATAGAAGTTGATTTTAATAATATTTATGGCAAATTATATAAAATTATCCATGGTTTGGAATTTCATCTACTTCCCAATATTTTGGATGATTAAATCAGCTAGAGTATGACGATACCTGGTGAGAGGCTGCAGAAATACCAACACAGAAATAAGAGAGATAGGTTGGAAACCCAAGAAATTATTTTCAAAATTCATGTTCTGTACAAACGTACAAATTACAGGCTTGTGTTGTATTTCAGCTAAGAGTCAAATCGCTGAAGCAATGGAAGTGTCAGAAAATGAAAACTAGTTATAAACTATGGATAGGAAAATGTAACATCAATTATTAACTTTTAAATAAAAAATAAATTGTAGACCTTAAGCAGACTATCAGAGCCAACACACGGGTCACATCAGCAAAATATAAAAAGAATGATAACTCAAGAATTTAACAGAGGTTCCGTTTCCAAGAGTGGGACATTAAATTATAATTGTACTTGTAAAGTCCATTCTTGTTCCTGAAATTAATCTGTTCTCATTTCAGAAACAAGTCTGCTCTTGCTTTGGAAAGTAACTTACCTTCAGGGTCTTGTCAGTCAACCATTTCCTATTGAGTCGTATGATATATTCCAAGAGAGAAAAGGCTGATTTCCGGACAAAAACTTTATCATCCTCCGCCAGATTTAATAATTCATTTACCACAGCTTTTCCTCCAGGTAATGGGTCAGCCTGAACATGAGCAGGTTTATCTAGAGACTCTAAGAAAATTGTTGTATTCAAAAATCCTCTTTCTATAATATGGTCGCTATCAATGATATTATTATCTTCATAAGGAGTCACAAATATTATCTTCATTAGTTCGACAATAACTTTGTTATTAGTTCTCAAACAGTCAGTCAATGTCGATAACGCTTTTGTCCGTACTGTTCCCGACTGATCGTGACATCTGCTGAAGAGAACTCCCAGGAGATACTTGTGCGACGCAACATCTCTTTCAGGTTGACCCACATCGGCGACACCATTCCCAAGATTAACATCTTGGGAAACTATGTGTTCTTCTTCTTCTTCTTCATCTTCTTTTTCATCTTCTTCATCTTTATCTTCACCTCCCCCCCCTCCTCCTTCATCTGCTTCATGTTGCTTTTCTTCTTCAGAACCAACAGGTGAACGTAAGATATGAGATTCTCTCCTCTCACCAATATCACTTGGTCTCTCATCTTCGTACAGCAACTTTGAAATAACTTCTAGAGCAAACAATCTATGGGATGCTTTGACGTCATGTGCAAATCGTAGCATCCACTTTATAGTACGGAAGTACGGCTCAGATGGTAAAATGTCCATTAATGTTACAATGCTTTGGGACACTTTCAATCTAAAGTCAGCTTTGTCTGTCACTCGCGCACACAAATGTTGAATGAAAATGCAGATGCTTGGATACACTGTGTCTTCCAAACATTTCTGCAAGTATAAAATGAATTTTTCAGTTTGAAGACGAATAATATTTAAATGATTCATTGAAACATCCCGGGAAAAATCTCCTGCCATTAGAATGTTTGGTACAAGGTGATACAATATTAATTTGACAGTTTTTTCCTCTTTGCCATGTAAACGCACGCAGAGTTTTCTCAGTAATGTGTATGAATTACTAACAAAGGATGATGAATCTCCATTTATTCTTAAAGTCCCAACATCTGGTAGTCCAGAGCTTGTACTGAGTCGTGTATTTGATATAAGTTGGGTAATAGTCTTCTCTAAACAGTCTTCAACTTTTAATGAGTATGATTTCATCAAAAAATACAGATCTTTAAGAACAATATTTAAATTTTTTCTTAAGTTAGTTTTTGACTGCGTGGGAAGGTTTTGAAGGGACATTTCATCATTCTCATCGGCATCAGCTTCTTCCTCTTCATTATCATTATTAACCTTTTTCCGTCCTTTGGACTGACTAGCTGACTTGGTTTTATTTAACAAACTTGAAATGGCAAGAGTTTTAAGAGTTTTTTCATAAATGCTAGGTTGAAAGACAAAAAATGCATCACATCCTGGTAAAGCCACCAGCAAGAAATAGAGACTTGTTGCTTTAAAACAAAGATCCAATGACTTCATGTCAGTGGATTTTTGACCGTTCACCATAAAATACGTTAATATGGCAAGTAAATTTTTATGTTCAACCTTATTTTCCACAAGGAATTCCCATGACAGAGGATGACTATCATTACTGGTTCCTGAAGATTTTAAGGAACTATCAGAATCAATCAACGACCTCACCACTTTATTTACCGTTTCCAGCACGTTTACAACATCGTTCTCCATTAAAAATTCTTCATATTCTGAAGATAGTTCCTCTAACTCCATAAAATCACTATCCCAAACTTGTTGGACCCAATCATCGCTAATAAGATGAAGTTGAAGATACTTGAATACGTTCACTGCATCCATTTCTAATTATTATATCACCGACCTTAATTTCTTAAATATTAGAGCAATTACACATCACCCATGCAAGTTCGCGAAAAACAACAACAAATTATCATTTTCCCGCATCGCAATTACTCGGAGTACACGATCACTAAGATTTGTTTAGTAAACAGACCCAAAATTTATGTGGAAAGATACATCGACAAAGTTATCTTTTGGCATAGGTGAGAAAAACATTCGCAACCACGAAACAACATAAGTTCCAATGATCCATTTATATTAATTAATCTATTATATCGTGGATTGAACCATTTTCTTGTGATAAACGAACAGTAGAGGTTTTATTTCCAGATTTTTCTGAGTTAGTGGATTGGCACATTTTCTTTTTGATGTTCTTTGACAATTCAAATACATAGGTTAGGGACGTCAAGCGTCCACGAAAAGATAGGAAGAATATATTTAAGGTTTGTTCCTACTACAGAGAGAAATCTCGTTCATATTTCACATTATGAAATAACGCCGAAGACCGCTCCAACCATTGTGTCATCGAATCATGATGCAAATCTACTTCTCAACGGCTGTCGCATTTGTAATAGTTTTGAACAAAAGCCGAAAGGCGCGCGCAGAGCAGCGCAGCATGAGCATAACTTTGCCATCCCATGCGCATTCTACACTGAGCAAATAATATTTTGTGTGTATATTTGTTTCCTACGACCTTGCAAACTAAATGGTTTGTAGATTTTGGTTCGTTCCGTACGAAGCAGAACCATTCAACTTGGAACACAGACGTTTGAACATAAAGTTTGATCAATTATTTCACAAACTTTTTATCAGATGTTAAAGCAGGAGCGGATACAGACTAATATTTTATAACAAAAAAATATAGTCTTGGGCATAGTACGTTCCAAAATACATTCCAACATCAGAAAAAAATACAATTCTAAAGCAAATTGTAAGTTTAGGTCATCTAAGTGTTAATTAATATGCGATTCGATACAGTAACATCCTACTTATTTTAAATTTTTATGCGACAGGGAAAAGTGATAGATGCAAAACTTTTATTATGATTAAAGATGCAAAAAACTTTATTCACATTTTAAGGTACAGAAACATTTAATATTTCAAGGACAAGAACAAAATTATTGGTGAAAGATGGCGCTGAAGATGCGAGTTTTGAAAAATTAAGTTCAAGTGCTGTATAATAATAAATTTATTGTCGAAAAAAAACAGTACAAACTACGTATGACCACGTGGAGGACAATAAACTAAATTACTCTCCGGAAGCAAGCAAGGGACCATCCCATCAATTCCGATCAGGACTGTTCCTCTCAATTGAACCCAAAATTTGAAAGCATCGTTAATTCCTGAGACTATACAAATGTACTGCAGTACTAATTCTTCTTCTTCGTGAGACTCTACAACTCTATAGGGAGAGTTTTGACCTTCTCAACAATCCGCATCCACTCTTTCCTGTCTTTAACTTTTCCTCTCCAATTCGTCTTTATTAGCCGCAAGTCACTATTGATGTTTTCTTCCCATTTCCTTTTCGGTTTAACCCCTGACGGTTTCCACTTCCATATATTTTTAACTGTTCTTTGTTCATTCATTCTATGAAGATGTCCATACCAGCTTAGTCTTAAGGATGCAATAAAATTTATTATATTTTTATTACATATTAATGTATTTAGCTCTATATTGGTTTTAATCCTCCAAAATTCCGAGGTTTCCTTGGTAGGTCCAAAAATTTTCCTAAGTATTCTCCTCTCAAAAACTAAAAGCTTTTCTCTATTTGCTTTTGTCAACACCCATGCTTCACTACCGTAAGTCACTACAGGCCTTATGATTGACCAGTACAGCTTTAATTTTATGCTTTTTGTTATTATTTTACTCCTAAAGAGTGTAGCATTTGCAAAGTATGCCTTATTGCCTAATGTTATTCTTTCTTTTATCTCTTCATCAATCTGGTTCATTCCATTGACTATAGATCCTAAAAATTTGAATGACTTAACTGATTCCAATGAGGTGTTGCATACCTTAATTTTTTCGGAACTACCACTTTTACAGGAGCAATGCATGTATTTGTTTTCTTTTCATTTATAATTAGAACCAAAGGTTCTGATAACGTCTTAATCTTCTGATAAGTTTCAACCATGGATTGCTTCGTCCTTGCTGTTATCATCACATCATCTGCGTATGCCAGTTCTTGTTTTAATCTTGTTGAGATGTTTCCTCTGGTATCAAGCTGTTTCAAGATGGTGTCAATAACAATATTAAAAACAGTTGCAGATAACGGGTCTTCTTGTTTAACACCCACTTTTTTTTTCACTGAGCATCAAATTTTTCACTGAGCTTGTTGTTTAATTTGACTCTTGCTTTATTATTAATGAGCGTCAGCATTATCAATCTTATGAGCTTAGAGGGAACATTATATTGCTTTAAACAATCTGGTATTTTTTCCCTTTTGATTGTATCAAATGCTCTAGTATAATCAACAAATATATTATGAAGATCAATGTTATATTCATAACATTTTTCAAAGATTTGCCTAACCATGAAGATGTTGTCTGTTGTTGATCTGTTAGCTCTGAATCGTGCTTGGGATTCATCTAGTTGATCTTCAACAATACCGGTAAGTCTTTTATTTAACAGGATTGCAAAAATCTTATAAGCTACATTTAATAGGGAAATTGGTCTATAATTACCACATTCATGCCTATCTCCTTTTTTGAACACTGGGCAGATTATTCCTTCCCTCCAGTTGGTCGGTATCTCTTCTTGTTCCCATGTCTTTAAGATTAACCAATGTAACCTTTGGTATAATGTTCTACCACCGCCTTTAATAAGTTCTGGAGAAACATTATCAGGACCAGGAGCTTTACCTGCTTTTAAATTCCTAATTACATAACATACTTCATTGTATGAAGGGGGATCTAGTTCGTGTTCATTTTTAGAACTGGTATCTGCATATTGAGGGAAAACAGCTAGTGTACTTGCAGCAGTATTTAGATCCATTTTGAAATAGTTCATCCACCTATTTAAAATTCAGGTTCTTGTAATAACAGGTTTCCTTCTTCATCTTTACATAATAGAGGGACATTTATATGCTTTTGCTGAAGCCCTCTAACTTCCTTATAAAATTTTCTCGTTTCTCTTGCTTTGTGACTTTCTATTATGCAATTAAGTTTGTTATTCATCCACCTTTTCTTTTTCAATTTACAGATCTTATTAGCCTGCAATCTTTTTAATTTATAATTATCATAACTAGCTCTTGTTTTAGATTGTAAATATCTTCTTCTAGCTTCATTTTTTTCTTGAATAGTTTGTTTACAGTCATTGTTCCACCATTCACTCCTTATAGGCTTTTGCTTTCCTATTATGCTGTCCGCTACCTCTATCATTGCATTTTGTGTACATTCTTCCATTCTTCATTTACATCATCACTCTTTGGGAGATCTTTAAGCCTCCTGAATAACTCTAAACGATATTCCTTCATTTTGCTAATATTACACATATTTACTCTATTCCAGCCGACAGTCCGTGATATTTTCTTTGTATATATCTTTGGTAATTTTAGATGCAATACTGTTCTAACCATAAAATGATCACTGTCTATGTTCGGTCCCCTCAATGTTCTTACATCATTTATAAGGTCCTTTTTGGTGCGGTTAATAATCACATGATCAATTTGATTTACTAACATTTGTCCTGGTGCATTCCAGGTTCTTAAATGTATTTTCTTATGTTGGAATTGCATACTCATAACAATTAGATCATTTATTACTGCAAATCCACATAATATCTCTCCATTACCATTGGTCTCCTCGTGTAAAGTATGCATACCTGTTACTGTGCTATAGCATTCTTCTTTCCCAAGTTGAGCATTGTAATCTCCCAATATCACAATGGTATCACTTTTGGGGGAGCTGTCAAATACATACTGTAGTTCTTCATAAAATTTCTCCTTCTCTTCCATCTCCTTGTCTTCAGTAGGAGCATATACATTAATCAATGAGATATTATTGTATTTTCCCTTTATGCGCAACTTACTAATTCTTTCGCTATGAGCCACAAAGCTGGTTACATGCGGTCCCTGCCTGACCTGATATATTTTTTGCACCACTATAATATAGAATAAATTCCTTCATGCTTATAATTCCACTATCTTTCCATCTTATTTCTTGGAGGGCAATGACATCCATCTTAAGATCTCTGACTTCATCAGCTAGTTCGTTCATTTTACCAGGCTGCAATAAGGTGAGAACGTTCCATGTACCAATATTCATAGCCATTTTTCTTTGCTTGGGTCGTCGTCCATCCTTTACCTTTTTCCGAGGCTGATTGCTGAGACTTTTAGCAGTGGTCTTTTTTTATGGGGGACAGGTCGGTAGCCTGACGCCCCAACCCTCCTCCTTTATCCGGGCTTGGGACCGGCAACAGTACTGTGAGGCTACTCGATCCACCCCACAGTTACTGCAGGCAGAGTTGCAGTACTAATTACTGATTAAAAATCGTTAAAATGCGTCAACCTTGAAATCATAAACGCTTTTGCCCGACTAGAAACTCATTCTCTATGTGTATTTTTTTTTTTTNCCCTCCCCTTGTATCCGCGCCTGTGTTGAAAGAGAACTACTATGAGTCACTTTAGATATTTCAGTCGTTAGGTCTCTATGCGTCTAGCATAGAGTTAAAGATAAATCGAGTCAACCGTCTCGGATGGACGTAGCTGTTGCGTGATAACAAAAGACCACGAGATGGAAATACGGAGAGATGTCGCCCTCTCGCTCGCACACCCGCTTGGAGGGGGTAAGGTATTACTGCGCAACGACATGTGAGCAGCAGTCAGCAGTCAGTGAGGGGAATCGCCCGCCATAAGCCGATGTGCGAGAGAGACGGAGACATCTTACATCAACCCTTCGGACAACCGGTGCGTAAGACTGTTGGGTCTATTTATCTTTATGTCTAAGGTATCTTGTAAAAGCGGTCTTCCGTACCCGTAAATTGTGAGAATACATGGAAAGAGATAAAATGATCATAAAAGAAAGTGAGGAAGCAACAAAACGCTTTCCTCAGAATTTAAAACAATTTAGTTTTCAAATAACGGAAATAAACTCCACCCCTTTTCCTAGCAGATTTATATTTCATTATGCGATGCTGGTTAGATTTATTATCATCCCTAATACACTGAAACTTTGCCAAAAGTTTTTATTTTATTAGGTTGTCCATTAAAGTTTAAATATTAGATAATCAATGATCAAAGTATAAAACTAGTTCAAGGAGATTTTCATTTTATTCGCGATATATTAATCTAAACCATTGAACATCGGGACCTTAAAAAATTAAAATATTGCCCACATTTTAATTATTTATTAAAAATAAAATTTATTATTGTACAGGTCATTCATTATTTTAAAAGTACATTATAGTCCCTGTGCAGGGAAGATGTACATAAAGTTAAAATAGATCAGGAAATAATTCCAAATCAAGTCATAAAATTTCTTAAAGATTTAAAATCAATTGCCACACATTGGCTTCCATTGCTTTAGTTATTAACGTGGAATGTATACTTATAAATATAAATTAAACACCTTAAAACATTACACAACAATGTCTAAAACTAAAAAGGAATAAATTAATACTTTAATACTGATGGAGACACCTAACAAGAAAAAAATATCCATAATGAATCAGTGAATGGAGTCTTAGAGACGATAAAGTACAATTTCAGTCTTGTTATCGAGAGAACAATTTCTTCTCCGCAATTCAAATTCCGATTCTTGAATTCTTCCATCAAAGATAACCTGTCACAGCCATTCATTGGAATAATATTCACCTCCACTCTACACAATTGTTCTCTCAGACTCGAAATCCCTATTCGAGCCGATTTTGATGTCGATGATGCAATAAATAACGCGAATGAGTTTATGTGATGATGGCGCTGCCGCAGGGGCTTCGGCGGGTGGCCGCGAGGAGCGCGCGCGTCGCTCACTCCTTCTCCTCCTCCTCGATGGTGGGTTCGTGCGCCTCGATGACGCAGCTGCTGTTGAAAACGTCTTCGTCCAGGTCGCTGTTGCTGATGTTGTCCTCGTCGTCGGGAATGATGATGGGCATGGCGCCGTCGTGCAGTGACGACCGCGACATGGACCTCTTGAAGACCTCTCTGGAGACGGAGCGGGTGAAGGAGAGACGTCTGGACAAGCGACGCTGCGAAGGGTCCGGTTTGGCAGGGAGCGCCGGAGACTGCTTCGCCATGATGTCCTTCTCCAGAGACGGCTCCAGGAGCTCCGTGGCGTGCTGCTGGATCACTTCCCACGCGTGGTCTGCAAAAACGAGGCACGCACTCCATGACTCACCGACATCCACAAAACATACAGGTTTTAGCTCTTCATTAATGTGCTTAGAAACTAAGTTATGATGTATACACCTTTACGTAATTGCAAAACTGTTTCTGCGTTCATCAAAATATTGGAGAAGAAATTTCGCATGATAAAATGAAAATTTTTCCTGGATTTGTTCTACGTAGAAAGATTGATCGCAGACTCAGTTTACCCGGACTAAAAGTAATTTCAAAATATTCCCGCAACAAAAAATTGCACAAAATAAAAACTTGTTTTGGAACCTTTGAAGAACGATAACACGTTCTGATTGACTTTTTTTTTTCATTTTGCGTCAGACAATATCATTTTAAACGAAAAAAATGTATCATCTACGTTTAAATACGACTTAAAATTATTTAATGGTAATAACTGAGCAATCAACGTAATATTTCGAGAATTTTTAATTCAAAAGCGCGACCCAGTCACGTAGTCGAAATTTATGACCGTATTACGTGTGTATAAAATATATTTAATTAATGATTTGTTGACTAATGAACGTGAAACAAACTAATAAAAATACTTTAATATCACCTCGCTAAAACAATCTTCTAATGTTTGGACTGAAATGTATGAGTTTTGGAACCGGAACGAATATTCGTCGTTCTACTAGACCTATACTTTTATTGGGTCCATGGCAATGAGAGTAAACACAGTGTGGATGAACTTACCGATATCAGCATCGCTGGCATGTTCAGCGACGACGCAGAAGCGGATGATGTATTTGCCGCGCACCAGAGAAGGGATCATATGCAACTTCCCTGACTCGTTGATGGAAGCCAGGAGCTCTTGGTTCATGCGGTCGGTACCTTTCAGGCGGAAGCACACCAACCCCAACTGCGGGAACAAAACGAAACACAAAACGTAAGCATCGTTCTCAGAAAAAGAGTTGTCACAATCACGATTAGCTTAGTTGGTGGAACTATTCAACAGGTCACTAGTGGACGTTACCCCATGATCAGGTGTTACAAAAATTTTTGCGATTCCAAATTTATAATTCCCATATACACGATGTATTACAGAATCGAAATACAGACATTTTAGGTAACACATTATACATATATGGGGAGTTAAGTATGGGCTAAAGGGTTGCTAAAGAGCTAAATGATGAAAGAGAATAACACTTTATAATTCTAAAGAAAACGTACCCATCTCGCGACGCTGGAAACGACACGACGAAAAGTAAAATAACAAAAAAAAAATGTACACGATGTTAAAAAGCTAATCATGCCTGGAATTACTTATGTTAATTTTTTGAGCAGTAATTTGTACAGTAGTGAAATGAATACCTCCAACTGAATGAACCTACAATGAATCTCTTTTCTTATATAGTGAAAGGAGTTAATCATCTCTGTAACCCTCCCAATATTTATTTTCCGTGAGCAAAAAGTCTGCGGTAAATATTACGTTATAAAAATACATTAAATTAAAAAAAACATACCGAATAAACTATCTAATTCTGTTCCGAATTATCAAAATAATATAATGCATTTCGCACGGATTTGAGAGTTTGGTTGGCATATTTTTTTCGACAGGAATTGACATTATTAAGGATATCTACAACTTCGATTTAAAACGGACCGATAGTTATCACATGTTAGGGGTATTGCTACGTCGTCGTTTCTTAGCTTTCACTCTGGAGAAGTGACAAAGTTCTGAGCCCCATTTTCTGTGACGAAGAGAAGAGATCCTTACCTTCACTTCATTGGCCACTTCGAAGCGATCGTCCTTGCGTACCAGCTCCTCGAAGGACTTGGCGAGGCGGATGTGACTGCGGATGTACGCCTGCAGACCGGAAATGCCGTAGTTGCGCAGAACGAACCAAAGCTTGAGGGAGCGGAAGCGGCGACTGAGCGGAATGCCCCAATGACGGTAGTCAATGGTCTCTTCGGCGTGGTCGTGTTGCAGGTAGAGGGGATCCACGACGAGGGCAGATGTCAATCGGATGCGATCCCGGACCTACGGAAACAACATTTTGCTACAGCCCTTTCTCATGTGGTTGAACACTAGTGGCTCTAGTGGCCCTCTCCGATTTAACACCAGGAGTTTCGCAATAACGACGAGCTTCTTTAAATTGATAATTAATATAAGTCGAGTAAAAATACCGTCCGTTCGAGTACATTGGATAGGATTTGAACATGCGCCGGGAGGCTTAAGATTTAAAATTAATTCAACAATAGGAGAGATGGAAGTTAAAATGGAACGAAAATATTTGGTTAACTCTGACGAGGTCGATTTTCACAACAACACATTCGTTTTATTGTAACACTGAAAATGTTTGATGCAATATAAGAAAAGTGTCTATATTCTTAAATGAGCGCAATAAAGTTTTTGTATTTGAAAGGATTCATTTTCTTATTATTCGTTTGTAATATGTAACGTAGTGAAATTAACTTGCGTGGTTTTGCCAACTATATGTTAGAAAATTGACTTTAATAATAAGCATATGGTTGGCGAGCCTATGCAAGTTAATTTAATTTTGAGTTACGCCAACAAACAGTCACCAATACGTTGTATTTATTTATGGCGTTACTTATTTACATCTACATTTCAAAAAATTCTGCCTTTGAGTTGACTACAGCGACTTCCTAAACTCGACGGAAAAACCTTCCTGGTTTTGAGATAATGTTAATGTTTGAATTTAAGGACATTAAACTTACCCAGAGACAAGAGCAGTCGAAGTTGACGAGTAGCCATTTGTTGGGATTGGTGTTGAAGGAATCGGCGAAGTGGATCCCGTTCATGAGAGGACGGAGTTCCGGGCAGATGAAGCTGTTGCCGGCGTACGCGCCGTCCACGTGCATCCACACACATGGGAAGGAGCGACACACGGGGCCGATCTCCACCAGATTGTCGAAGGAGCAACATCCCGTGGAGCCCAGGGTGCACGATACGAAGAATGGAACCAGTCCCTGGGCTTCGTCTTCTTCCATGGCCTGCAGACAACAAAAACATGTTACTCTGAATGTGCATTGGAAAAATTATACTTGGAACATAACAGCATGAACTACATTTGTTGTATTTGTAAATGGGAAATGTAGCGTTCTATTGAAGCTTATCTATATGGAGCGATAGGAGTTGGGAGGTGGTAGGTATTGTTAGTAGGTGGGCCGCTCAGCTGGGGCTGGGTTTACCAACAAGTTGCTCCACGTGGAGGGGTTAGTAGGGGTTGTTAGTAAAAGTTAGGAGGTGGATAGAGGAAGGAGTGTTTGCTTTTCATTAGTCACAGCTATATGAACTGGGACTTTGATGTGAAAAGCTTCAAATTTTTTCTGGCCCCATCGGGAATTGTCAACCCGGGTTGACTTTGTGATGAGCAAGTACACTAACATTAGCCACATAGAGGCTTAATAGCATGAACTGAATATATGAATCTTCATGTAAAAGTGTTATCAGATTATTTTAAGTTTCTAGATAATTTAAAGCCGTGTACAATGAAGAACTAAACGCAAATTTCTTCCGTGTTCCTACACGTAGAGAAGATGAGATGCCGGGAATCGAACTCGAAACCTCCTGTTTTGATCGGTGTTGTCCTCTACACCACTTCCATCCAGGTCGACACTCCGTGTGGTGTGATCAAAGCAATGAGTTCTCGAGTTCGATTCCCAACTCGTCGCCATATTAATCATGTTGTAGTATTACTTGAAAAACTACGTATAAAATCATAGAACGTTAACTATATAAGTTCATTAATTTGTATGTTGTTTCGTCTCACAGTAGATAGTTTGCAAAACACAAATTCTCTGAGAAATCTCTAATTCTTTGTCCGACACATTCATTCTGAAATTCTCGTATTATCCAAACCCGAAGATTTTTTATAGACTGTATGCTGAAAGTCCCAAAAATGAAGAGCTTTCTCATCGCTATTTTAGAGAATTTGGTGGGAAGAACGCACCTTACGAAGTGTGATGCCTCGCAGACTGCACTTATCGTCCGGATCCAGGACCCTCAGCTTCACCATGCAGATCATGGCGGCTTTCTCGACACACGAATGCGCTTCTCGCGAGCAATAAGCCACGAGACGAGGCAGGAACACGCTGTCTTCCACCATCTCCTCGTCTTCGTGCAGATTCTCTTTGAGGCGGCGAATGGCCTGAGCTCTGGCGGCCAGCATCGACACCAGGATGCAGTCACTCGCGGACGGCTGGAGAAGATTAAAAAAAACATCGCCCTTGAGATTACAAGTCATTTTGAATGGGATGTCAGGGTTTGTGGACACATTTGAATAAATGTTCAAAGAATCAAAGTGTTTTCTTAGTTTTTATGTAATAAACCTGATTAAATATATTTAAACACTTGAGGCAAATGAACTGTAGAAGTATTATAAAAACACTGCAAGTACCATATTTTGCGGAGATTTTTTAGAGTTTTATACTCCCAAAATATAGTAAATAATGTGTAGCTCCTGACTCAAAGATTTATTACAATTTTTTAATATTCTGCATTTAAAACCACTCCGATATTTCCCTATAAGAATAGCATTTGATGCTGAATAACAACGAAATACTGCTGCCGATGTCTGGGAGATACCCGAGATTGGAACCTGGCAGAGGCGAGTTTCTAGGGGTGAAGCCCACCAACAATCAATAAAATAAAATTAACAATAAAAAGTTATGTAATATCGTCAAGAGCTAATAAACTCCGTGTTTGGTAAATTCTTAATCCTAATGTGTTTGAAGCTTTCTTGATTTAAAAAGTAAGTAATCAAAAATGAATTGTTTTCTAACATTTGTATGGAATAGGAAATTAAAATCTTAAAATGTTCATGTTCACACAGCAATGGTGGAGCGATGTAAATCAATGAATATAAATCAAGTTCCTCACCTCTATGGCTCCACCCCCGCGACTTCCTTTGCTGCACGAGAGGAAATCTTCAGGGAGTCCCAAGGCCTTCCCGAACCAATCCATGACGACGGTCTCCAGTTCACTGCAGGCTGGACTGGCGGCCCACGAGAAGCCGATGCATCCGATGGCGTCCGACAACATGTCTCCCAAGATGGAAGGGAAGGAATTCCCCGAGGGGAAGTAGGCGTGGAAGCGCGGATGTTGCCAATGGGTGACTCCGGGGAGGATCTTGTCGTCCACATCCCGCATGATGTCTGCCCAAGGCTCCGGTTGAGAGGGAGCCTCCGCCGGCAGCAGACGGCGCAAGTAGCCGGGCTCCACGGAAGGAGTGACGCGGCGCGCGCCCAAACCGTCCAAATAGTCACACATGAAGTCCACCATCTCCTTGCCTCGGACGCGGAACTCGGCGCTGTCCATGCCGCGGGTTGAAGCTGAAGCACAAGGAAGATATTGCTGAGTCATCGAGGCACGTGGAGACGGAATGATGCAATAAATATGAATATATAATGTGGTAGATTGTCTAAAGGGAATTGGACGATCCTCATTTCAGGGAAAATTCATCCACGCCCCAATACCCAGACTGGCCCGCGTTTGTCAACGGGTTTCCTTCGGGTAGAAGCGGATTTACATGTAAGCCCACTAGGCGGCATCTCGAATTGAGTGATTTTCAGGATCATGATTTTTCAGAAATATTTTTGGATTAGTTTTCAACATCGATAATTGTGCAAATTTGTGAAATATCTGTTCTGTTACAATTTACTGAAAATAAAATTTGTATTCTGTAGATACTCCAACAAGCAGTTATTTATGTTTTTTTAGGCGGGGGAGGAGGCATAGATGTTAAATCAGCCACTGTCTTTTGAGTCCTTCGATCGAAAACAAGGGGATAGTCCCTAGCAGACACCCAGAGAGTGAATTTGTTCATTTTCTTCCACGTGATTATATATACAGATTGTAACAATGGAGACAAAATATATTGATTTAAAATTATATTGAAATCTTAAAAATAAATATCACACATTTTAAAAATCACAATATATTTTACGTAAAAATAATTTTACATTGTCACAATTTGATTTTATAGTGTTCGTAAAATAATCGAATTTGTGTCTAAAAGCAACCCTTCCGGGTGGTTGTAAGTTTGAAAAGCGAAGATTCACGTAAATCATGATTTAAGTACACTTGCCACATTTTTTTGGCGTTTTACAGAGAATTTTATTTGTTAATAAGGACAAGAATCCAACATGGGAATCTTTATCGGAAGATGCGCAGAAGTTGTTGTGGAATGGAATGGGCAGCGTGTGTGTGGGCGGGTGAAGCATTTCTCAGCGTCGTCTGTGACGCAGGAAGTGTTTACTCAAGAGCCATCAACTCATTAGACTCGACGCGCAACGATGATCAACAATTATCTTCTTCTTCGGGACACTCTTAATTCATTTGCATGGAGAAAAGGTATCGGAATTAATATGCAATTTTTATGTATGCAATGGTGCTTTACAATTGTTGCAGCGTGTGTTCCATTGGTTCTCTTTCGTATTCAGGAACCTTAGAGTTAATAAAAACACTCATAGGTCTCATCTCACATCATTTATCAGGTCAATCTCCAGTTTGTAACTTTCTAGTTTCTATTATTTAGATTCGATAATGAAACGCGTTGTTTTGCCCTATCCATCGAAGTTGTAGTTTTCACTTTATAGACTTCGATGAATTAGATACTTTGAGTACTCAATTGTTGTAACCCCATTCTATTTCTCGAATTTTCAAAGAAACGAAATTATTTATTTAGAAACCCTTTCATCGAATGTACCTATTTTAAGTATTAAAACAAGTACAAATAATAAATCTGAATGTTTATCATTCCCTGACTTCGTAGTTCCAAATGTGTGGGACTACGAAAGAGGGATCTAAGGATCTGCGGGTGCTCATGTGGAATTGTCAGAAAAGAAATTCTGAATGTTAACTTTTTTAACTTAATATTTTCGTGGAGAATCCGCAATATTTCCCAATAAATACTATTTTTCATATGGTTTCGGATGATGTGACGTTAAATATTCTTAGACCTTATCATGCCATTGTTTCAGTACTCTAGACACTGATTTAATTCTTTTACCAAACATGTTTTCGATCCTTTTTATATATAATAGTTTAATTCTAATTTTCGCAACCTCGGCACTTTTTTGTACATTATCTCTGTAGCTCCACCTTAGCCCGGATTTTTCTCCGCTTTTCTTCTGGTAGTAGTGGTTTTTTCGTGTGCGGAAATGTCATTAATATTTTTGTTTTATTAATCTCGAATTTTTACTGCACATTTTTACTGCTGCGGTTCATTTTGGAATAATAAATGATTAATAATGCAAATTTATTAAATATTTTCTTTTATGTATATTAAATCAGCCACTGCAAATGGACCCTTGATCGGAATTGATGGGATGGTTCCTTGTTTGTTTCCGGAGGGTAACTTAGTTTATTATCCCCCACGTGGTTTTTACATGCAGTTTGCCAATGTTTTTGGCAATAAAGTTTAATTATTTATCTCTTTATTGTTCTGCAAGTACGAGATGCTGAGAAGCGCCAGCATTTGCAGAGAGCGTGAATTGCGTCGTAGGACGCGAGCCTTAGTTTTTGTGGGGCTCCGGAAGCAGCGAGTGGTCCCCATGTGCAGCGCATGCGCGACGGAGGATGAAACCTTGTGTCTCCGGAGGAAAAACAGTGTTTTCATTTCTACATCACGTCAAGACACGCTTTGATTAATTATTTTTGTGTTAAAAGGCTGTGTGTAAAAACGAATTCAATACATCCACATGTGTTACATATTAATTCCATGGTTCGTATATCGTTCGAGCCGATGTTTTATTATTTTTGTTCGCAGTTTTCTCACCGAGGCATACACGTTCTGTCGCACGGTTTTTCTAGCGCCCGAAAGTCGATAAACTCGAAAATAATTTTTTTCTGCTCTTAAGATCTTTGTCAACAGAAAGAAACTTTGTGAGAAGCTACATTCTTCTGTGGTCACCATTCTACATAAACGGAAACCCCAACAAGTAGCTAAAAGGGTGGAGGTCATACAAACAAATATTAGATAAGATCATTATCCGCATATTTTCGTACAAAAAAAAGCAACTAAATATATAACATACTGCATTATGTTAAAACTTGTATAAAGTGAAACAAATTACCCCAAAAGCAAGCAAATTTCCCAAAACAATTTCATCTGAGCAAAAAGTTAATGAAGCCCTAAAATGTTAGGTTGAATGAACTAAAAAAACTTGTTAAAAGAAATTTACATTGTGTTTCTGAGAAAATTTATTATTGGCCACAAAAACATGAAAACTGGTTTCAGTGAAGAATGAGATTAGAGATATTGATCCTCTCTCCCAAATAATTTTTTACGTCATTGACCATAAATTGTACGAGAAACGATAGATTTGTGAACAAACCCCTGCAAAACTGCTCAATAAATAAAAGAAATCATAGTTGGATAAAATTAAACAAAATTCTGCAAATCTCTTATTTAAAAAAGTGAGGACATTTCACAAAGTAAACTGTTTTGTGACTGAGCGGGATTTACTTCCTGTTCCCTTCAAAATGGAAAATTCCATCAAAGTTGGACGAGTTTTAAAGCTTTGAGAAAATCTTCGGAGGATTGGTTAAAGCACCGAGACCGATAAACTTTGACGCAAACTCGATTAATGCTCGGGGTACTGGATATTTGCTCAAAAAGTTATGAACGGCCATATAACAAAGAAGAAATGTAAAATGTTACACATTGGGATAAGATCAGGTACTGCATGTGTCTACGAAGTCAAGTGTCAAATAACACACTCCCATGAAAGTTGAGTTAACACGCTCGTTCAAGCATCGCAAACACATACCAGAAAATGTTTCTTGGAATTCTCAATCATTTGTTTGACGAGGATAAATATTTGCGATGATGAAGCGAGAACTAGAATCTGCACTTCATTGGTCACCAAGTGGCGAAGTTGCGCAGAATGTATTTGCAAGCGCTTCGGCGCATATCAATTTTAGAAAAACGAGAAAAGGATATCCTTGAAAAGAAGCGAAAGATGCAACACTACAGAATTTTTGGAAGTTTTATGACTTTCAACTGCCCCTCCGATTTTTTAAATTTCGCATCACATTTATTATTCTAGATTTTAGAAAAAGAATGTAGGTCTATTAACACTTTTTAAATACATACTTCAACAAGGAGAAGTTAATTTTCTAGATTTATTTGTACTAAAAAATGACTAGTAGTAATGTAAAAATAACAGCGACGCTGTCACACTAAAATTTGCAGAGAAAAAAAATGGTCAATTTTCGTCTACATCTTTTCGTTGACTTTGCCGAGTGCGTCTACCGTTTCATACGACACAGGTGTTCCTAACGTTAATTTTAACAGAACTGACTTGGCCGATCTTAGCTGAGCGACTTCAACGGGTCACATGAATACCTCTTTAATTTTGAATCTTTCATTTTCAAAAATTAAAATCTAGTTCCGTTACGTGAATGTAAAAGTTCGAATAATATCATCCAAAATTACAGACAATATAACTAAAGTTTAAAACAACACAAATATTAATGATTTGAAGAGAAAGACACTCCTAGAAACCTAACAAAATATAATAGTCATTTATACTTCATTACTATACTATGTAAAAAATTTCTTTAATTTTCTCATTGAAATTCGTAAATGTTAGCAATGAAACAAATCAAGAAATTTTTCCTAACTATTAACTTTGTCACTCAAATCATAATCCGTTCCTAGCTTTAGCATCTCACGAAAATAAATGAATTTACTTATTTAATTTCATAATTCAAAGCATACATCGCTGATTTATCAAACACCGAAAGAAATCAGCAGTAATCTTTCGATTTCCTCCACAAAATACTTATCTAACTTTTATAATTAGAAAAATTTTAAATTTTCTTTGACTTCTCTGAAAAAGTACTGGGCTGGCAAGAGCGTAAGCTTGTAAGAGACATACATTTTTCTTGTACCCGCGAAAAGTATAAGCATTTTTGTATGTTTCTCAGTATCTTCATCACTAATATAATGACCGTATATTGTAAGTACTAGTTAGAGTGCTTTAGAGTGAAAAGGTTCCCCAAATTCAAGGATTCCTTGTAACTTCTATATAAACGTCACTAGTGTTTTAAATTTGAAACTGTTTTATGTAGAACTAATATTATTTAAGAAAAACTCGTATTCGGGGGATAATGATTTAAATCGTGTTTTTGCTCATGAGAGTTCGATTATTAAACCAAGTACACTAATGTAGACGAAGCATCAATATTTCGCGTCCGTAGACCAGTCACCTTGAAATTCACTGCCGCTGTAAACAGTTAAGTTAAACTCACCTGTCAACCTAGTCGAAGCAGAGCCGTCACCTGAAGCAATCCTGTCGCTCTCGGCTTTGCACTCGCGATCTGTCGACGCAGACACTATCGCGTGTTTCAACTCCTCCGCAAGGGAGCAATTCTACTCACAGCAGCGAACTCGCGTTTGGCGCCGCAGCGGAGCAGGTTCCTTCTATATCCACCGGCCGCGCCTCTCCCCCACCCTTCCGTCTTAGTTTGTCACACCACCACCGCGCGCTCCGCGCTGACCGGGGTCGTGGAGGGGTGACCGCAGCCGGTGTCTGGGTTCCCCCGTGTGACGCTGACGGAAGAGGTTACGCGACTCTCCAGCGCTGGACGTGGTGGGAGTGCAACAGAGGGCTCCACCAGCGTAAGGAGAGACTGGCACGGCGTCGCTGGTGATTCCCCAGTCGTGTTATGGCGTGGAGGCGAATGAATGATGGTGATTCATGTGTTGTGAGGGAGCCACGGACTCACACCGAATTGTACGAATTCCTTCGAGGGAAGAAGTAAAAATAGAACTAAAAACCAAATAAAGAAAAACCTTTACGTCTTACTCTAATTACGAGTAATAATTATTGTATAGTCATTCATAAGTACAATGTATTAAATGGTATTCTTCATTCTCTCTATTACAGTATTTCTTCTTTTGTAAGTAATTTGTATATAGGACCTGAAGGTGACCGATATTCAGTCGAAGAGCTCTCGCTAAGAAAGATAATTAACGGAAAAGAGATACCAAATCGAAGTGTTTGTTCTAAAATATGAAAAAAATTATAGAAGATTTTTAATTGTCTTAATTCGATAGGAATAAGGACGATATCAATTGTTCGTAACGGAGCTACGTGTCTCATAACTTTTTCGTATGGAGACTAGCGTTCTAGCGATCACCGGGGAGTAATCCTTTTTGAATGCATATTTATGTCCTTCATAGGAATTTACTTGCAATTTCAAAATTGTATTCACCGATAATATTCTCTTTATTACGTTACTATTAATAGAAGAAGAAAACTTTTGAGAAAAGTGCTTTATCACATGATATGGCAAAATGTAATTCGATGCATTTTGTATGCGAATGCACTATCGACATACTTTAGTACGTACTCTTTTGCTTCTTTTTCTCATTTAAAAGACTCTTTATCAACACGCAAAACTGATACTTGTAAACTGGAATTATATGAACCCTACGTAATAGATGGGTTTGTCCCGACCGACATACCGATGTACTGGGAGTATTGTAGGGCATTACAACTGCTTAATGATGCAGAACCTCATTACAATGGGCGATTCACAGAAAATTTAATTTATACCATTCAAATCGGTGATTATACTATGTTGGTCCATCTGTACGAAGAATGGTTTGTACTAAGGGTAACTTCGAACTTATTTTTGTTACTTTTATTGTTATATATTAAATTAATAGGAATCATAGTATATCGTGAAGGTCCATGGTTTTCACGTAACCTGTTTTCTGTTCACATATGATCTGGGTGAATAATGCATTTCGTAAGTTAAACGGACGTACATTTCTATTTCAATGACGTGAAGAGACGATGTAATGGATCATTAACCAAAATTTTCTTCGGTAAGAAGACTATACAGCGTCACAAGAAAATATCCTTTAACAACAATACGTCTGTTGTCGCTCAATAAAAATGCCAACTGGTAGGAACTTTAAAGAAACAAATTTTCAACAGGCATAGATGATATACCCGAATTTATTGTTAAATTTTCGTCCCACGTTATATTAAATCCACTCATAAACATATTTAATAGTTCTTTATTGGAAGGGGTATTTCCTAACATATTTAAGAGAGCTAAAGTGAAACCCTTATACAAGAAAGGAAACAAACACAATGTTGGTAATTATCTCTACTACCTACTATCTCAAAAATCCTTGAAAAATTGTTATATAAGCGTCTTCTGGATTTTCTATTATAAAATAACATTCTCTCTGACGATCAAAACGGATTTTGGAAATCCTTTTCCTCCACCAGCGCCATATTTTCTTTCTTAAATGATGTTACTACTTCTCTTGACCATGGAGAAAATTCTCAGGGTGTTTTTCTTGAAGCATTCGATGTCATTGATCACGATGTCATTCAATGTAATTTTTTAGGGCTCTAATGACCTCGATGTCGATGAGCCATAAAGCATCACAATAAAACAATAAAAAATCGAAATTCTCCTTTCAAAATTATAAACTTTTGGAATTTGTGGACTTGTACATCAGTGGCTGACTTCCTACTAAAAAGATAGATATAGCGGAGTTCCCCAAGGTTCAATTCTCGGCCCTATACTCTTTTTGTTGTATGTGAACGACCTGTCGTCTTCCACATCAGATTGCAAAGTGGTTGGGATGACACTAATCTACTATGTAAACACGCCAATGCTCAAAAAGTTTTGTCTAACCTCTCGGCTTGGTTCCATGCTAATCGCCTCATTGTAAGCACTGACAAAATAGTGTCTATGTCATTTCACAATAGTATCACAACATCTTTACCCCAGGTTTCTCTTTCGGAACACAATTAAAAACTGTTACTAATACAAAGTTTTCAGGTCATCATATTCAAGACAGCCTCAAATGGAATTGTCACGTTGACAATCTTAATTCCCAAATAAGTAAATTGTGTTACGCATTACGAATCTTAGTTAATACTGTTCGTCCACATATTTCCCGTTGCGTATATTTTGCAAACGTTTACTCCCATTTACGATACGGCGTCATCTTCTGGGGCAATTCCGGGCAGAGCGTCTAAACATTCAGAATTCAAAAGACGATTGTTTGGATAATTTGTAAATCTCACCCCCGAATCTCTTGTAAATCTTTATTCAAGGAATTACATATTTTAACACTTAACTGCGTTTATATTTATGAAACTGTCGTGTTTGTTAAGACCGAATTACTGAAGCTCCTCTCTTGTTTCATACAAAACAGTTTTGTTCAGGAACAAAATACTCGCAATAGGAATAATATTCATCGTTCGAGAGTGTCAACCACTCTTTGCCAAAAAGGGTCGTATCATTCGGGAATCGATCTATGTAATTCACTGCCCAAAAATATATAAGATATTATTAAATTGAATATCTTCAAATCTGCGGTTAAAAACTACCTTCTGCACCAGTGCTTCTACACTGTAAAATAATTTATTGATTTTAATAACAATTAAAGCCGTCTTGTACTTTATAACGCCATTGTTGTAGTACTTTCAAAATATCTGACAACAATTTCAAAACTTTTTTCTGCATGCTAGTATTATGTCTTATTATTCATATAAATTTAGTTTTATATGCACTCTGGCACGGTTGTGTACATTAATTCTGTAACCCCATCCTGGCCCGGGTTTTTCTCCGGTTTTCCTTCGGGATTTTTTATGAAGACTCGCTAGGCTCTTGCCTAGAGACGGCATCAATTGATATAATTATTAGCGAATTTAGAGATATTCAATAGTTACGAATTATCAACAATACTTTCCGAATAATTTATAACTTGATAATAATCCGTACTTGTGAAATGACTTTTCTTTGTTTTATTAAATAGAATATTTGTTCGTATTTGTTAATACTACAACATGTGTCGAACTATTTTTTATCGTTAGGAGTATGTTGAAATGTTAAATCCGCTCTGCGTTAGGGTCCTTGATCGGAATTGCTTGGTTCCGGAGAGTAAATTAGTTTATTGTCCTCCACGTGGTCACAAGCAGTTTGTACGGCTTTTTTTACCATAAAGTTTATTTATTGATAAATAAACTAGTCAATCTAGACTAATTCCATCTTTCTTAATTTGTATCCTCTATAATTCGAACTTTTCGTTTGCAACATTGAATTTTCCGAAATAACATTGTTTAAAAAACGTGGATAACTCTAATATTATTTTGGATACTTTGAATTGGTAACATGTATTCATTAACGAAATTGTTATTGTATGTACAGTAAACATTGTCATCAGCTACAATTATATAGGCTATTTACTGTCTCATGTTTTCGGAAAGAGTTGTTGGAAAGTGGGAATAACTCTTCTCATTTCTGCTTCTTCACTTCAACTTTTAGACTGACCTCGGAAGCATTGGGACTGTCCCTAGCAGCTGAACTTGAGATTCCAACTCTAATCGGCCAAAAAAAACAACAACAACAAAAACTGATTTATTTAGCAACAAATGGTTTCTATAATGTACATGGCATTGCATCATTGCTGCTCACTAATTGTGTGTGTTGTAGTATAAATGTTTATGATGAAATTTGAAAAATAGAGTAGTGGTAATTTTGAAGTTGTACAGCTATTGTTTAAAAACGCAAGTTTTACTACTAGGTAAAGTTAAAATTTTTTCATAACCATACTTTCTGAATAATGTAGTTCCCGTTTCTCTAATTCAGTGAACAGGTGTTTTTCATAGGTCCCTTTACTTTCGAATTTTCTAAGTTCGACTGCTTCTATTTCTTCATCTCTAAATATATCTACTTGTAGTGAGCAGAAAGGAGAAATGTTTTGACTGGATGTTAATGTGCAAAGTTTGCCGAGTCACTTAAAGACGCGTCTTTCACTTGTTTGAAAAGGAGCTCACGAATAAACATCAGATCAGTGCAACGCAAATACGAGATGCACCTGTCTGTTGTTTTGGGGATGTAGTCGTCTTGCAAGTGTTCTTCCGCTGTCATGAAGCTTTGCCAGAGGAGGTCAAGTAAAAACAGGTATCTGTCACTGTTTTAAAAAGGAACTATAGGTGGCTCCAGAGTACGTTTTCGAGGAGGGGGGCATACCGTAAGGTCTTAAAAGAGCCCCCCCCCTTCAGGTTGCGAAGCATACGTAGAAACATCGAAAAAAAATTGTAAAATTTGGATTAAGATTAATAATTTTAAGCCTCAACACACGCATCAAATATAACGCATTTAACTAAGAAAGTTCTCGGAAAGCAAAGTATGTACACGAAAATTACTATTATTCACTCGTAGTTATGTAATTTTAGTTTAGTCTCATGATGAAACAATATGAATGTTGTCTTACTTTATCAACGTTGTAAATAATAATAATAATGAGTTATTTACCAAAATAAATCTAAAGCATCGGCTGCAGCCGGTTGTAGTCTGTATCAATCAGGACGCCGACACGACGCAACAGCGAGGTGGTAGAGGTACTGCCGGTCGGAAACGCGTGCATCTGGAGTTATGAACTCAGTTTTATATATATATATATATCTATCTATCTATCTATCTATCTATCTATCTATATATATATATATATATATATATATATATATATATATATATATATATATATATATATATATATATATATA
>NNCF01130644.1:95457-111823 GCA_002313205.1 Laupala kohalensis
GGATTCAAACATTTCAGCAAAAATTCCTAGATAAGATAAAAGAGTTATAATACTAATAGAATGTCTATATGTTTGTAATTTTAAGCAAAAAATTACATGTACAAGTTATTATCGAACTATAGATTATTCTGAGTATAATACAAGTTTAATACAACTTCAGGTTAATACAAGAACGAAACAACTGATTTAACTGTATAAATAATATTGTAACACTACATGATAAAAAATTGAAACTGCGAATATTTTAAACTCCTGCTATTGGCAAGTTTTTGGAGAAAAATAATGGTTCAACTACTGACTGATAAACTCCTTTTAAAATTTCTCAGGATGCCACAGCCTCTAACTTCCCCTTGAAGCGGCTCTTGGAACCAAAGCATACAGCTGAAACTGGGGCAGCCCAGAATGGGACATCATAAACTCCTATCAGAGCAATCACGGAAGTTGAAATCGGAGGCGATCATGCAAATTTAATTCCATTCGAAAGAGGTGTTGCAGTAGGGCAAGAGTGTAAATGTTTGGTTTGACAAACAGAGCGCATTGGGGGTAACCTAACTCACCCTGGAATCCATGTTCAACGCTATGTCGCATGTGCGGCTTTTGAGCTCAGATGGCTCAGGGTGTAACAAGACTGGGAGATGGTCCAATAGTGTGAAACCACCCTTATAAAAAGTTGATGAAGAGAAATTTAAAGGCAAATTGTATCATAAGAATCTTTCAGGTTCTTTCATCAACACGGCAGCCAATTCGAATGCCGCTACTTTGGATTTAACTCGTATTTTTTTCAAATGTAAAGGAGATCAGGTGACATAGCAAACACATAGAGATTTATTTATTCAATAATAACTAATAAGGGTTAATACCAAGATGGCTGACGAGGCAAGGTTCCATTTGTTTACAATAATGAGTTTCGGACCATCAGAGAGCGCAGCAAAAGCTACAAAAATATCTTATAGCGTTTACCGTTTTAGGCCATAGAAATCTCTTAGATTGCGGTGAACTTCACCGCCAGGTAGCAGATTAACATGATTAATCTGTTACCTGGCGGTGAGGTTCACCGCAATCTAAGAGATTTCTATGTTTGTGAACCAGAAATGGAAAAATACTACCCAAATAAAGTACTTCCTAAGGGAGTCGCCTCAGATGAGGAGTTTAGTCTCTACGAGACCACCTCAGAGGTCTTTGGGTTTCACAAGTTGAATGAGAATGGTAAACGGACCCGAGAGGCGAACGGGAAGGAGCAGTCGGTAGGCGCATGAGCGCGCTGAGCTCAAAGTCCCGGGTTCGAACCCCGGTCCCGTCTCCCATTTTCATTCGACATAACATGATTAATCGTTTTAGGCCAGTAAAAGTAGATAAAAAAGCGGGGGTTGATGGAATAAATTCGGACAAGGCTGGAAATCGTTTTAATACCTTCATTTGGTCCCAATTACATGGAATCTGTTTGAACCACCTCAGGAAGTGTGCATAACTTTTGGCAGCCATAAAAAAAACACGAAATGTTTGCACTTTTTTCCGTTTTTTGCGTATATCTCGGAAACGAAGCATTGCACAGAAAATTGTACACTTACTCAAATTAAAGAAAATTTGATTGGTGGTTTGTACTACGCGTCAGCACACTTTTAGTAGATTATACATCTACTTTGTCCCGTAATAGATTAAAACTTTGCCCATCCCTGTTCCGAAACCTGCCTGCGCCCTTGATGGTTGATATCTACGAATGTAAAAAAAAAGGTTAGACTTACGTTTTATTCATTGTAGTAACACTACCGTCTCCAAAAAACAAACAAACAAGAGATTAGTGACAAGACATTAGGGAGTTTAGTACACGCTATCCTCATACAAGTTACTTCTGAGCATGCTCAGAAGCAGTGGAGGATCTATGGGGTGAGGGGAGGGCTAAAGGGGCTATAGTCCCCTTCCATTGGACCTGAACCCTTAACATTGAAATTGATAAAAGGTATACTTTGTAAAAGTGTTACCAGATTAATAATTGTTGTTAGTTATAATTGATATTGTTATTTTTAATAATACATATTAATAATACCATATTAATAATATTATATTAATAAAATTAATAATGTCATATTAATAACTTTAATAAATAATAATTATTGTTATTAATAATGCCAGATTGTTAATTATTTATTTGATGCATTTCATTTAAAGGTAGTATTTATAAAATTTGCGTTGTAAAACCATAATTTTTTAACAAAAATGCACCCCGATTAGCCCTTCCCTTGATTACGATCCAGACCCACCACTGCTCAGAAGTTAGTGGTACACTAACGATCCGTTCGTTACAACGCCTCTTTTTGTGCATGATGTCAATGGTTTGTGTACGATGAAAGAGGTCATGGCGGATTCTGGTTTGGATTTGAGGTTATGTTGATACCTGAGAAGCTATGTGAGAGATTTGTTGGTTGTGTGTGCCGTATGAGCACGAACTGATGAACTCACAATACAGTTTACTTATGTACGCTTGCATAGTAGTAGTTTGTTTGGGTTTACAATTATAGTATGATTTGAGTCGAAGGTACGCTATGCAAAATGTATCGGTTACTCTAGTTCTTTCCATATGCGTAATGCGGTTAGCGTCGTCAACGTAGCACAAAAACACTCTCTATTATAATAGTTATGGCTGTACGCCCGAGGTTTTCAACTTTCTAATGAGATCTGAGGTCCCTTCAAAACCACTTTCAAAACTATTGACTAATTCTGTCCATGTATTTGGGAATTCTCGCTCATGTGATAGGGGAGACAAAATTTTCCGAATTGGGAAATGAAATGACGCTTTGGCCTCAGAAGTCTGGTTCCAAGACTTTCTCCGATGGTCCGGATATTTTAACGCTTAGATGCATTTATTTTTACGAAGCGGTTGTGTTTGTTGAGACCGAATTACTAATCTGCAATACTTGCTTCATAAGAAACAGCCCGGTTCACTAACACAATATTCGCAATAGGGATAATATTCTTCGTCGCAGTGAGCCACTCTTTAGGCCACACCATTCGAGAATCGTACTATACTACAGTTTATCTTATGCTTTTTCACGCCATTTGCAATAGCACTTTCAAATTAACTAATTAAACTTCGAAACTATCTTCCCGCATTTTATTACTGTCTCTTATTATTTAAATAAGTTTAGTTTTATCTGTATTCAACCTTGGCACTTGATGTAATCGCACGGGTTTAACTAGTTTTGTTAAAAATATTTCATCATATTTTTTACATAATGCCTTTAAAATTGATCTACAAGTTGTACTTCTTTAGGATTGCTGATTAATTGCTATTTGGATTGAAACGTATCGGCACACCCCTTCCTCCAATAAGTCTTGAATTGGAAACCTTTCAGTACTGGTACTGAGAAAAAATGACACAATTTTACATTAATTTTCTTGTTCACTTCCGTGGAATCACTCAAATATTAATAGTTCTAATATTTTAATATTTTTAAAGTACAGCAGGAACAAGTACTTGCAATGCGTACGAAAGAATTTTGACTCCGTGAGTGGAATGGGAAGAAAAGATTAAATCTACACCGCGACTTAGGGACGTTTAATATCTATGACGTTCATTTTCAGTTATTTGTTGCCAACAACTGACTTTTCACTTCCCAGTTACACAGAGTGTATAAGGGAAGTATTGTAATCGATCGAAAAAAAACTTTGAGATCTCTTGGGATCTTTGCGAATTGGGTCCAGGAGAGTCTATTTTCAAATATCCAATGTCGTATGTATGTATGTATGTATGTATGTATGTATGTATGTATGTATATTAAGAATTTTGTTCCCACGATAACTTTTGAACAAATTGATGTATCGAAACGAAACTCGAGATTTCACTTTGAATGCGTTGGGAATAGAAGCCTATTTCTGGTCAACTCGTTCCGACTCTATTTACTCACCGAGCTTCACTTTCGGTTTCTTAATATTCAAAATTTTCAAAATAGACACAGAAGCATTTTGATTGGTCAGTTAGTTCTGCGTACAGATTGTTAAACCGCATTCCTATACGTAGCAGTTGTTCGCGGCAGGTATCTTAGAGGCGCAGACGAAGTAATTCCAAAGAGTTCAATTTGGAAGATAATTCACACAATCTTCACTTGAATACGTTACTTTGAGTTTTAGGATACGATGTATTGTGATGACAAATATTTTGCATCCGATTGATCTAAGAAATGTGTCACCTTGAATAATATTTTTAGTATATTATTATTATTATTATTATTTGAATTTTTTATTTTTGCTTAAATTTTTGTGTTTTGTCGCGTGTTTAGTTCCATGAGCTTTGTTTTATGAATTGTAATTGGAAAGTTGAGTGGGGCTCACTCCAGATTTTTTATTTTCTGAAGAGATATTTTTTTACACCTTGTAGACTCAAATGATCAATTTTTTTTCATTTCCCCAAACTTTCACTTTATTTACAATCTCCATCAGAGGCAACGCTTCGAATATTTTCATTCGACTGTATACAAGAAATACAAAAGAGGTAAGGAGGCTGTGCAGCAGTGCATCGATACAGGTGGTATTGATACGCAGGTGTGCAAGTATAGTCGGAATGTTGGCACTGATGTTAGTTCGTATAGTTTTATTTTTGAGGATATAAGAGTATAAGGTATTCTGTTCACAATAGTGATTTGCTTGAACTAGAGTGAGCTCACAGAGAAAGAAAGTTAATGACACATTATTTTTGTGTGAAGAAAGTACTCTTTCCATTCTTATCATTGTAAGTGGTGGATATGTTGAGTTCCCTGACAAACACTTCATTAGTTCCGAACTTCTTTAACGATGACTGGTGCAAATTAGGAGAAAAGAAAGAAAGAATAAACATTGTGACACATGCCTCTCTCCTCTTTCTCTTGCTTTTGACTTACTTTAGTCATCAGTTAACTGACTTTCGTAATCCTTCTTTCGTTTCTTTTCGCATGTTTCATGTTGCACATTTGTGAACTCTAATTAAATCCTCTTAGCAGTCATTAAAAAAACATTAACACGTCAATACATTGTTATTCTTAGAAGTATGCGTTTGTATTTGTATTTCCTAAGGATGGATAATATTTGCTAAATGTTTTGGTGGGACAGGCAGGTAGCCAAATTGGAGAATGGGCAAGACTTTTTAATACGTTCTAATGAAAATAACTTATCTGTTAGTAAATTGACAATATTTTATTTGTTAATTAATTAATCAATTTCATGAATAAACAATACAAATTTAAAATATTTTTTTTGAAAAATAACTTTAGAGTTAAAAACCATGAGTTTTTTCCGAGATGCTTGGGTCCCCTCAAAAGAAATTTCTGATTACGAGTAGAAGAAAAGGCGTAAATATTTTCCAGCATTCAACAATTCCCTGTAAAAGAAATTTAGTGGTGAGGAAGAAAGATATTAAAATTTTATATTTGGCCTTTTGAGTTGTCGTACAATTTTATTTTCACTCACTAGGACATGATTGCCTCTAAATATGGATCGAGTATTTGTCATCTCGACTCACGAACAATAGCGCTGAGTAGTTAACTTTCGAACCCTTTGAGGGTAGGAACTGCTGTGCTTCCAGGAGACGAATTCGTCGGCCAGCTACTCTAATAATAATAATAATAATAATAAATTACAGAAAATGTGTTAAAAACGCAAACGTAAATGTGTTAACATCTTTTACCAAGATAACAGCATTTAAAAATCACATCCAGAAAATACGATACTTGACTCATTTATTATATGCTACTTGACTACTTGAGTTCTAACAAATTATAGCTCTGACTCGTCTGATCATGAAGATTGGGAAAGTGGATTCTGTTATACTATTCAGGATAATAAAATAGTCTTGCTACATAAAAGTAAACATTCCTATTTTCATAAAGAACATTAGTTAGATTCAACTTGCCGTGCGATCTACTAATAAATAATGGAGTTTCAGTCATTGGAGAACAGGTAGTATTGTTAGAGTTTTCAAGAGAATATGAATATTTTCGAAATTATTTGACAAATTTTAAAGTTAATGGTGTAATATTTGGAAGAAACGGAAAAACATATTTTTCTTGGTTTAAGATTTAACGATAAATAAAGTAAATAATGAATAAATAAACAAATCTACAAAATTAAAATTAACATAATTAAAATGATAATTCATGCAAGTATGAAATGGAAGAAACTGCGCTGGAAATTTTGAAAGTGGGATAGCAAACATATAAATGGAAAAATGTCGATTTTTTGCGTTGTTAAAAAAGAAATTTTGTTAAAATAAAAGAAATAATAATTATGAATGTTTAAGAAATGATTGTAAAAATAAATGGTGGTTGATTGTAATTTGATTTTAAAATATTGTTTCAAAAGAACTGGAATAAAAAGTACATATTTATTTCTGACCATTTTGTTATTTGCGTAAAAGAAAAATGAGAACAATCGAGAACTATAAGAATGTTAGCACTAGTAGCGATGCTCTCTAATAATCAAAATTAATACACTGAGATGGATGAGATGTTATTAAAATGAAAAACTCTCGCACATAAGAAAAACGTTTCTTATAAACCTGAAATATTATTCAATTCCGATTTTGTTTCAAACCATGTTTATGACAAATGTGGTTCTTGAGTTCAACAAAACCTTTCCTCATGCATGCTCGCTCTTACCTTTGGTGGAAATGAAGGAGCGACTGGTGCTGCTGTTCTTGAACTCTGGGTTTCCGCATCTCAACTGTTCGCACACGATGTCTTCAAGCAAAACGTCTGGCGCTAATTTAGAGGCCGTGACTCACACTTGAACCAATTGAAGGAGCCTCCTTACTGTCTTTCAAATCCAGATTTAGACAACGCCCAGCTGCCCTTGATTACTATCGCGTCTTCGAAACATCGTCGTTTCTAAAACAAGGGAAATCTTTACTAACATAATAACACTTGTCAAAAGTGCACTTATTTGTTTGGGAAGAAAACACGTCTAAATTAAATGTCACTTAAAATAGTTAAATTGCAAAACTACTTTTATTTCAAACGTGGGTAATTTTATCGTACCCAAATCCTTTTATTCCCATAATTTTTTTACTTATTCCAATAGTTTGTTTACTTTTTTACCTATTATATATTATGAACTTCTGTGCTGTATATTTTTCAAATATTTTTAAATTCTCTTAACTTTGTTTACAAATTACGTATAGTATTTTTATTACATTAATTTTTGAGTTGTGAATTCAATAGAATAGAATAGGAAATTTTTTTATCATCCATTTAACTAACTTGGACATTTTAAAAAAATTTCAATCTTCCTTCGAAACAAAGCTAATTTATCTATTGTCCACCCCAGCAAACGCTTTTCGGATCATCCGGGTTTTGAACTAACGTCAACAGAGATAGAAGGCGAATGTTCTGTTGACTCCACATGTGGTCTCCTGCATGCATTGAATCTTCTATTGTCATCTTCAAAATAAATCATCCAAAGGGAGATGAGGGTTTGAAAGAAGAGACCATTAAGTACTTGAATGAAAATATTTTTTATTAAGTGCGAATTAATAAGATATTAGATGGTACCTAAACGCGGTTAGAACCAACTATGAAGTTATGTCTCTGTCTATGAAGTAATAAGCAATTCACATATGACCAATTACTAGTGATATCTATTCAATTTAAAATTCTGAACATGAAGCATCTTTTATCGTGTATTTAGAACTAAACATTATACTCATATGTTCCTTATTTAATGTTAATGCTTTCTTTTCACATAAGGGCTCTAATAACCTTGCCTTTGACGAGCCCTAAACCCTCACAAAAAATCACGTAATACAGTAACATTTTAATATTGATAAGATTTGTTTTATATAGAACTCGCGTTGTGGGACTAATAATGCCAGCTAAGCTTGCGAAAATATACTATCACAAGTATACAAAGTAGTACTAGTAAACACATCTTTTACTTATTCTTCTATGTGTAATTACACTGAAAATTACATATTGTGGCATCGAATATAATTAAATAAACAATTTTTGTCATACATATTCATTTTAAGACCACCTTCGAAACTCAGAATTGAATCCCTCATTTTTCATTGCAGATAACCTTAAAATGTAGAAATTTGAGATATGTTTTTAGAAAAAGACTACTGTTTAGTAAAACACAGGTACGAATACCACGGCAACTTCAACGTTTGACAGTACTTTTATCCAAGTTATGCCATGTGTTAATGACTTAACCATTGCTAATAATTATTCTGGGGGCTTAGAATATTGTAGAAGTAGGGGGAAAATGTTAGTTGAGCTTTTATTGAGCTGCTTTTGTTTAAATTACTATTAAGTCGATTTTCCCTCAGCGTACAGAGCACCAGCGCCGCGAGGTAAAAAATCGTGAAAATTTCGATGAAACCCCCTTGGAAATTGAAACCAACTTACTCAACCAATAGTAGACATTTTATTTTATAGAAAAAGTAACATACAGACACTTAATATGTCTAAAATTTCAACAAAAGCGTCAAAATTTAATTTTTTCTTCAAAAAATAAATTCTCAATTACTCCATCTCAGAATTTACCGAAATTTTGATGGCTTAAAGTAGAACTAATGAACAATTCCGTCAATTGTTGGCGTGGCAAATTCATAACTTTCAATGTTATAGTAATTTAAAGTTAAAATCTGGATTTTCATGTATGTGACTTCCTTGCTAACTCGTGACTTGAGAGCTAACATATGAACTAAAGAAACACTTTGATTTTTAAAACTTAAAACATCAATGCTTACATTCGACTACCCCGCCGTAACGCAGAATAACGATAAAAAGAATCTTCCCCCAGGGTGCGTAACGCAATTTATGGCCGGCCCCTAAGCGAGCTCGACGTGCATCGCACGAAGTTCCGTGGTGTGACGTGCATGAAAACCTTGCAGAAGAGGTCATGTGATATATCATCGATAACCAAACCATAACCCGCTGAGATTAAATACTTGTTCGGGCATCAGCAATATCGTCGTCTCTAGCTACGGGAAAGAGGAAAGTTGGAAAACCCAATCAAATCGCTCCCACGGACATCGAGGGAGGAGAATGCAGGATAAAAGGAGAGCGAGGAGGTCCAAGGTCATACCAGACAAAAGGCGATCAGTTGCGGCGGCAGTCACGATCTTCGTATCGCTCTCCTCGATTCGCGGTCTCGCCTCACGTGGATTTCCCCAGTCATCAGGACCGACTTCCCCCGTCACGAGGTCCACAGCTATTTAGAGTTTTGGAGATCCTTTGTAACATTGATGGGACAGACAGAAGAAAATTATACGTAACTTTCTAATACACGTATTAGTACTGTAATTTATTATAGTTAAATCAGCTAATTATTTTCAACTACTTTTTGGTCAATAAATTATACATTTATTACTACTTCTTTAAGCTCTATTGCATTTCAAACTTTTCCATTTAAAATATATAATGCCAGTTTGCTTTTTAAATGCATTAAACTTTCAATCTACTTACTTTTTTTGTTATAATGACGAGCGCTAATATTTCGTCTTACTCATTCCAATTGACTGAAGAAAATTTTCTCCGGAATATTCATTATAAGACAACATTAAACTAGGAAGAATCTCTAAGATAGGAAAATAATGTTTCAAATATGTAATAGAACATTTCTAACAATTATTCATGATCTTGAAATACCTAACAAATAATTAATTTGAAATTCAGTATTTTTTTTCAATTTAGTTTTTCTGACAAAAATTGGTAATTATCATAATTTTACCGATATTGCACGCAAATTAAATCTCGCTAGTAGTTATAATGATAATTACTAGCGAGATTTAATTTGCGTGCAATATCGGTAATATTATGACTGTCAAATCTCATAGGTTGGCCAAGTTTACAAAATAGAATTTTAATTAATTATTAGATCGTACTATTCAACAGCTGAAAGAGGACAATTATTGTGTGAAATTAAAACTTGTCAATTTCATTTGACTCGATGCAATCGGGCACGCTTGACTCCCACTCTTATTGCGTTGAAAATTTTAATTGAAACAAGGCAAATAGTTAACAGAAAATTCATTTAGCAAACATAGTATGCTATAAAAAACAGTTTGCAATAATCTTAATAACCGAAATAAATTCGGGATAAAATATGATAATCATAGTCTTTGACAGCAATAATGCTGAAATATCATCTGACTTTCAAACCAGAATATGCAGAATTATTCATCTTGATCGCAGATATCTCGGAAGGTAGTTGTTTTGTTGCTTGGTAAATCCAACTGTACCGTCATGCTTTTCCAAGTGCCACCACGCCGTTGGAAATGACAGTCTGGCATACGTATCTGAGGCGAGATCGATATTCATGTAAATGTAACGAAGGGAAATATTTAGTGATATCAGGAATGTGATTCAGAAAAATTTTCAGCGCTGTCATGATATCCTTTTTGTGGGGAGTGGGAGTTTCATGACCTTCTAGATCCGGTTCAGATCTTTACGAATTGGCTCCACGAGCGTCTAATTTCAAATTTTGGCGATGATGTCCAATGTCGTGTACGTGTGTTTCCCCGAAAACTCACGAACAAATTAATGCATCGGAACCAAACTGGATTTCACTTTGAATGCATTGGGAATGGAAGACTATTTCTAGCTCAAACAGACTTCATTTACACACCGCCCTCCACTTTCGATTCTTTAAAATTCAGAATTTTGAAAATATGCATTTTGATTGTTAATTCTACATACAAAATCGCATATCGGTACGTCACACCGTTTTCGAGTTACAGCGGAATTGTGTTTCGCAAATATGAGTTATCTTGCAGGCGCCTATTTTAGAGTAACCAAATATTAATTGCAAGGAGTTTAAAGTGGAAGATAATCTGTACTTGAATGATAAGATATAATGATCAGTAGTGTTCCTGTACAAAAAATCCGCCTCGACTTGAAGGAAAACCGGACAAAAACCCGGGACTAGGATGGATCTGGGTGGTATCTATGATTTATATTTTTTTCCGGTTTTCTTTTATTTTTATTCCAATGTAGGTATCTCAGTGCTTTGATGTTTTGGTTACATTGGAAAGTTGAGTGGGATTCACTCCAGATGTTTTTGTTTCAAATTGACCTTTCTTCTAACAATATTTAGAATAAATAATTCCTAGTATTTAAATTCATTCCCGTAGGAAACCAAGACTCTCTAAATATTGTTCAAGAGATGCGACATAGAAAAAGTTTCGCTGCCCGCCGGGTGGATAGCGCTGTTGCAGGTAGTGCCTTGGAGCCTAAGGCTGTCAAAGGTTTATATATTCTTTGCATTGTCTTCTTATTCGTTTTATATTAAGTTCTTTTTTTAATGAAACACCACATTTCTGAACTATAAATTGTATTTTTGGTATGTCTAGAACGAATTAATTGGATTTACATTGATTGATACGGATAATGCTTTGGTGTCGGATTCTTGTCGACGGACTTAGGGGCCTTACAAGATATCTCCCTCTTGCAAACATGCTGCGGTCCTCATGTTTAATAATTCCGCATATTCTAGTTTGAGTGCCAAATGATCTTTCAGCATTATTACGGTCAAAGGCTTTATCTTATTTTATACCGAATTTGGTTTCGGTTAATAAGTTTTATGTAATAACTTTCGGTCAGGTGAAAATGGCGACGAACCGGGAATCGAACCCGGGTCTCCAACCTGATCGCAGGGGGTGTTAACCACTACACCACCTGTTCGCCTACCACAACTGTACATTGGTCTGGGTGGAAATGATACACAGTTGTGGAAGGCGAACGGGTGGTGTAGTGGTTAACACCCTTGCGATCAATGCAGACACCCGGGTTCGATTCTCGACTCGTCGCCCGACCGAAAGTTATCATATATCTTCTACACGAGTAGGGTACACGGAAGAAAAATATGCATAAGTTCAATGTAAACTTTTTTTCCTAGCATACCATGTTTGCTAAATGAATTGTTGTTAATTATTTGCCGTGTAATTAATTACAGTTTTCTTCGTGTAATTGACGAAAACCGAGGTATAACTGAATTACGTTAAGGTTAAAAATGAAAAAGGTTTAGGTTTAATCGAGGAAGTTGTAATGTCACTTAATTTCTTCGTAATTGTATTGCGTTCTTATTTCCTAAACGCGGAAGAGAAGAATCACATCCTGTGCGGTCGAAACGACGTGTTTGCGGTCCTCGCTGCGATAACAACATAAAGATCTCATGGAATTACATAAAGCGCTTCTAAGTAACTCCAAATGACTCCACGTTGAGTAAAATCCTTCCCTGGGAAGCACGCGGCACAGCGAACAAAACATTCCAATGTTGCGCTGCTCTAGAATTTAGAAAAATAAATGGTTAAATAGTCACCGGGCTTCCCAAACATTTTCTATTTTACAGCAGTCTCTGTTCTACTTTTTACTTTCTCATATACGTAGTATATAGAAAGTTTTGTAATCGTGAAAAAATTCGAAAGCGAGATTTTGACGGAAATATTCATTTTGGTTATCCCTGATTCAGAAAAAGTGGTTTTTTGGCACAACGTCCGTCCGTCTGTCCGTCTGTGCGCAGCGATTCTAAGTAAATGGATGAATACATTTAATTCACATTTCGTATTAACGGTAGATTTTATTTGTAGTCGATGCACGTGCTCATCTTCTTTCTACTTTATAACAAAGGGTACTTCACATGAAGGCCAAAGTACTCTTTCGAATATTTCTCAAAAACGATTCCAACGATTTTGCTTAATTGTTTTGTGCGTAAAGTACAATAAGTATGCATTACATCCGCATTAGCGGGATTTCTCTTGAAAGTTTCGTATAGACGCAGCAAAACAATTTCTATCTGCTATAGTTACACATTAGTTTACTGTTTCAAGAAGCTTCAATAATATTTAGCAGTGTAAATGAACCAAGCAGACGTAGAATACACTTTTCGTAAACTGAAATATACTTGTATGATAATGATAAAATACATAGGAGGACAGCAAACGCACTGCAGATACGAAAATACATCAATTTCTGTCTACAATGAAATTACATTTACATTGCACTTTTGCGATATTTTTGTCACTCTATGCTGCAGAAGGAGAAACGTAAGTGAGAAAGGATGTGCAATGGTTTTGCACCTCTAGTTATTCTATGGCGTCCTGTGTTACAATGTAGGCGATAATTATAAAATACTAACGTACATAAATCTCTTAAATTGCTGATAACTACACCGCCAGGTAACTAATTAATCATGTTATGTTGAATGGAAATGAGAGATGGGACAGAGAATCGAACTCGGGAATCCTAGCTTTACGCGCTGGTTCGCTATCACTGCGTCACCCCGTTCATCTCCTGTATCTGAAATGAGATCACCTCGGAGGTTTGTGGGTCTTCATAAGTTGAATGATAATGGTAGACAGCTTCGAGGAACGAGCGGGATGGCGCACTTGTGCTGGTGGTCCTGAGTTCCATCCTCGGTACCATCTCTCATTTTCATTCAAAATAAATATGATTAGTCTGTTACTTGGCGGTGTGTTTAACAGTAATTTAAGAGAGTTATGTATGTTAGTATTTGATAACTCCCATTTTCATTCAACATAACATGATTAATTTATCAAATGCTGGTTAAGAGGCCACATCTTTGCTGGCACAATTTTTGTGATTCGAAGTCGTCCATAAATAACGCAATTTAACCACTTTTGAGGTTTTTTCTATATACTTAGGTTAGTTTGCCTATATAGTTTTTCTATATATTTAGGTTTGGTTTGCATTAAAACTAGATATGGATTTTTTCACAATGTTCACCCAAAACAACTTCATGTTGCTCTTTTCAATATATAGCTGAGTTAAGAGCCTAACAGCTGAGTTAACACCAGCGCTAACTTGGACTCCCGAAGTATTAAATTCCTGAGAAATTACATCATGGTAAATGAGCAAATTAATTTATTGTGAAAAAAGCAGTTGCAAACTGCGTATGACCACGTGGAGGACAATAAACTAATTAGGCTCATTATGCCAATTAACTATTTAGTTTGAGCGTGGCTTTATCTGAACACAAAAATTGTTGAAAAAAATATGGATCTGCATCTTGCAAAATCAACAACAAAATAATAATAACGAACGAAATTTTTTGCTCTAACAAGGGTGGTTTAAAGGGGTCTCAGAGACTATGTCTCCTTACTAGGTTTTAATTTACTCAGTCATTGAACAAACCGTGATATTTTCCGAAAACTTTCTAATAACAGAACATCCATGCGCTCGCAGTTCCAATTCTAGTATTATAATGCTTAAATGTTACACAGCATCCTAATATCATATATAGTTTTGCATTGCTTGTTTCATTTTTGTATTATACTCTGAGTCCATAGCTTCCGTACGAGAAGATGCAAGCACAGCTATCGGGTAGTGTCTCTGAGGCTACTTTATACTCACCTTCGAGGAACCAAAATGTCGTTATCAAGAACTATATTGTAAGATGGGAAAATAAATTCTTGCGTTCAGAATAATGTGTATGTATTTCCTTACTCCTTTTCCTTAGTGTAGTAGGGGTCGGAGATGGAGGATGGTATATGGTGCCTCTCTCTTTAACGTGGCAGGGGAATTACCAGGGTGCCGAGTGCACTCCCTTTTGCGCCTCCCCGAGGCGGGTGATCTATGATCGACATGAGGGTGAATGATGATGAGGGTGAATGTTGTTGTGGTGGGGAGACGTGTGTGCCCCGATAAAACCTGCCGCGAATTCTATTTGGATCGGACAGGGTTTGAACCAGCGTCACCAGAGATAGTGAGTGCGCTAGGCACTACGCCAGGGGTCACCGTGTGTTAGGAATACTGCATGCAATAAAAACATGTATTCGACAAAAGATTGTAGATTGAAATTAATCTCTTGCCCATACCTTTTAGCTACTTATTATATACTAAACTAAGTATACATAGTCCAAACTGTCTATTTGATCAAATAATGTTACACATATTTTCAGGTGCAGATTCTTTTTTTCTTTCTTAAGGGATCTTATTACGATTTTCAAAATTGGTAAAGGATGATAAAAACTTCCACGGTTTCATCATATGGTTAAACTAAAATTACCTGCAGTGATGAATTTATAGGGGGTGCTTCCGGTCTCAAGCCCTCCTTCCCCAACAAGAGTGAAAAAAAAATTATTTTGCAGCTCTTTGCTCCAAAACTTTCCTGAGTTTCCGAATTAGTAGACACCGTGGAAAATCTAAGATTCTCGGAAAATAAAATCCTGGATCCACCACTGTTGACGAGTCTGATGTGATGTAAAACATACATTTTTACGAGCACGTCTGTAAACTCGATAGCTGTACTTTCCTTTCCTTTCCTATGTTTTCCACCTTTTGTTTCCTGTTTTCACTGTACTACGACAAATATTATTCACTACAAACTACGGAAGTGGGAGTAGTTGTGGTATTGAGTGCATCATCGATATGTTCGTTTCTTTCCGTGGCTAGCAGCATTAGCATGTGTTTATTTGCCGACAGTGGTGGTCTAGTGGTAGTGTTCTCGCTATCTCGATACTGTTAAGCGGTAGAGAGTGGGTTCAAACTCTACTCAGCCGAACTGGGTGAGGTTTTCAGCTGGGGTTTCCCTCACCTACTCCAGACAAATGTCGGTACGGTACCATAATACCCTGCAACCCAACATAGCTCCTTCCCAATTCCCTTACCCAAGTCACGGTTAGGTGGAAGAGCGGACCAAATAGCCCAAACCTCGCCAGAAGACATAAATAAAATAAAAAAATAAATTTGGTGTGTGGACTACTGATTGACTTTACAAAAGTAGGAGCAATAGTAGTCACAGCCTAAAACCAAGATAGTGGTTGCGTGTTATGAGTAGGGAACGGATTTATAATTAACTTGTAGTAAGTTCTCTACTACTAAAACTGTGTGAAGTGTGTAAACATTTTAATACAGCATACTCTACGCCATCTCGCGGGAACCTCACCGCTCGAATTTTCGCTTCCCAGTAATTGTTAAAATTCTCGTAAAATTCAATCCGTTCGTCGAAATTTTACGTTTTAAAGATTTTTTACCATTGTTACGTACCTCAAACAAATAATCCATTAAACTTGAAGATGATTGATATTTTACATCTTAAATTACTCTCTTAAATTGAAGTATTTTAACACTTCTACTTTTAATAACGTTTTATCAATAATTTTCTGTCAATAGACATATTCTGTCGCGGATTTTTTTGTTTACTCTTTGAGGCAAACAATATTGCCATTCGTTGTTGTCACCTATCTCTAACCGTTTAGGCGGCGTAAGCCAATATAACCCTCTTTTTCCCGATTTTATCGATATTTATCGTTAAAAACCATTTGTATCTTTCTTACCACACATTCTAAAAATAGAAGTTAACCTGTGTTCATCCTGGACATTTAAACTATCTTCTTGCCGAATTTCATCACGATCGATTCAGTGGTTTAGTCGTGATCAGA